>JAZHYW010022951.1:0-60353 GCA_037355805.1 Ixodes ricinus | reverse complement strand
ATCAAATTGGATTTAAATTTGGATTAAAGCTCGTGACTTAGCGCAACAATGTGTGGTAACATGTTTCTAATAAGACGACGAAGTTATTTATGAAAAAATGCGCATGCAGTGTAATATTTTGCGTGCCCATTACTTGCCCATCGTTATTGCCATCATTTTGGAGTGACACTAAGTTTTCCCGTGTAGCACCAACACACTTGGAGTGTGTTTCGACGGGTTGAAGTGCACTCGCTTGTAGTGACACTAAACTAGCCCGTCTGACAGGGGTATTAGTGTGGACGGTCATAGTGGGCAGCTCTGAAGGTCATGGGTGTCTCGCCGTAGAAGGGCATTATCACACAAAGGCAACGTTTGCAAAAACAGCCCGAACGGCTAGAAAACGGGCTTGTCCACGGAAGAAAAAATCTCGCTATCCTACTGACCGTTCTACCCTGCTTTTTAAAGGTTAACAAAAGATTCATAGAGAATTCCAGGCACCCCGTTGTTGCGTATACACTCTCGAATTTTCGTCATTTACAGTTTTGCTTTTTAGGTTTTAAGTGGACATTATTAAGTTTTCAAACTTTTTCCTGTTTTCTAAGTTCATGAAGTTTGCAGTTAGGCTTTCGTTGCATACAGAGTATACCATACAAAACCCTCGCCTGGAATTATTCAGAGCAAGATACCACACAAGCTTCACAATAATTTAAAAAGGAGATTTTTTTAGCCAATTTGACGAATTTTAATTGCAATGAATTCATGTATGTGACGCATGATCCGACAGCCTCGCTCTAAAAAAAAAGAAATATTTCGGTGAGCTTTTCTGCATTTGCTCAAGGGCCGGTGAACCTTTCTCCGCATCTGCCGGTTTTGCGGTGAGCTCTTCTCCGGGATTCTAAAGTTTCAAGAACAGATGGTTTTATCAGTCTTCACCGCTTTCGTTTCATCGTCCCGTTTTGCCACGTTTAGCCGAAAACAACCCTGCTGTTTTCGCAAAAAGAGTTTTTGTCTCAACAGGTTTAGAGAGGAGTGGAAGTTTTCGCCAACAAGCACAAATTGGGGAAAAGCGCAAGCGCAGGTTTTAAATTTTTCCGCAGCAGTACAGCGAAAATGTCAAAACCCTATGTGGCCGCAACCACACGTGTCACTGAGTCGGAACATCAGCGGGAAAGGTGCATATCAGGACGGTGGGCGAGGTGCAGCACCAGACACACAGCCCTCAAAAACAACATTTATGTGTAACACCTACGAAGCCCGAAGCCCCCCCCCTCCTCAAGCAGGAGAGGGGGGGGGAGCTCTCCGCATGAGGTTAAAAAGAATGGTGTCGCAGGCTTGTATAAGAAGTAATCATCTGTGCAAAACCTACAAGACCCCCCCCCCCCCCGCTTTGATTGAGGTTAAAACGAATAGTTTCGCGGACTTGTATAAGAAACAATCAAGTCTTTACCACCATGGTGGTTACCTGGAGTCATGACTGACCATCGTGACCCACGTCAATCATAATTATTATTATCTCTATGCGAGAAAAGTGTTTTTTAATGTTTTATTTCACGGCTTGCTGCTACAATAAGATTTCACTTTTTATGCTAAACCAATCTGCTGTGCCCAAAATAGCTAAAGAGGCTTTTCCACCGATCATAACATTGTCTCTAACACGTGACACCAACCCCAACCGCCCCAACTGATAGAAGAAGCCTGTTTCTTGCCCAATATTCCATAAGTATCAAGCGAACGCGTGCACTGCCTCGACTCGAAGATAGAATCACGAGAACGAAACTGAAACCTCCCTCCGATTGATAAGCGCAATCGGCTGGCGCTGCTGGCTTCAAGGGCGTTCAACGTGAGCTGCGTAGGGAGAAAACAGCCCCGTTCAAAGCAAGAGGGCCGTAGCAGCACTGAGGAAGCATCGGTTTATTAGAATATCGTAATTAGGAGCGAAAGCGTTCAATCCATTAATTGGAAGTGGCAAAAAATGAAGATACTTCTAGTGATCTGTTGCTGTTTAGCCGTCGCTCAGGCATGGATGTCACTGAGAAGGACTTATGGGTGAGTGCGTGGCTGCATGTCTTATTATTTTTGTACAAAATGAAATGCGCGTTATTTATATAATCCGGGTCCGTTTATACCAATTCATTAAGTTTTCGTTGCAAAGATAAAATACAAAATATTTTATCCACACTGATTTCAGTGTTGTTTTGGGGGAATTGAAAAATAGAATGAGGAGAAAGGATATATACTTTAACACTGAATGTTTTCAATGCAAAGAAGAGCGAAACTCTAACTAGCGGAGATCGAGCTCTATCAGCTTGGTCAGTGGAACGAGCACCAGAAGCGCTGTGCTGGATTCGCTCAAGGCGCGTGCTGACGCGAAAACGGCAATCCAGCCAAAATGTTTGCGTGTGGCCTTCAAGATGAGACATCTGTTGCAAGAGTGCGCCAAACATAATTCGAAGCTAGTCTTTTTAAATGTTTACTATCGCATTAGTATAACTCCTAGCGAATATGGTGATTTTAGGAGTTGCTGTAAAAACGCAAAGGTATGTGAACTTTCTTTATCAGGGTTATTTACCACTTCAACATTGCTGTGATCATTTCGGTTAATTTCGTTTGCCAATATTTGTGACACAAGGGCACGGTTGCCGCTAAAGAATACTCACGAGTAGACATAGTAGACATCCAGGTACAAAGTCCTGAAGTCATGTTAGGGGGCAATGCATAGGAAAGGAAATTTACGTACTGTCGCAATATATATCCAATGGAGAACGGCCTCCAAAAAAGGAAGTTTATGGAACGCGGTTTTGTTACCTCCAACAAGGGAATACCAAAGTTAAGCCTACATTTTAATCTGGTTGAGGGGGAATGAAGATTCGAATTACCTCATAAACGCGATTACGACATTGTCTTGAATTAGTTCCCCGTTTGAAGATTAAAAGTGAATTTCATTAATTTCTGTCATAAACCACAATAAACCGTACGTATCTAAAAATAAAAGAGAAATGAAATTGGCTCACTTTTCAATCATTTCTTTGTCAAGCTTCCTCTACTATATTCAAGGAATCTTAGGAAGGCTTTTTTGTTTGCGTACGATATATTTGTATGTATGTATGTATGTAGTCTTTATTTCAGACGAAAGAGAAGTCTGGGGGCTGGGATAAAAGAAGACAAACTTGTCTTCTGACGGGACCCCAGCCCCTGGTTTTTTACAGCACTCAGCACAAAACAAAACAAACACTGAAATGAATTCTTTAGCCAACGGGCATATGTAGAAAATATAAATAAATGCAACTCAAAAGCCGGGATACGAACTGCAGATCATGAGAGACTTAAAATATATGTTACAAGGTTATCTTTGAATGTCTGAAAGGAACCGTTGTTTTGCACCATTTGAGCTATGGTAGGGTGTGTATTCAATGTGTCTGGAATTATATATGAAAGTTGTTGGAAGCCATAATTTGTACGAGCTTTACTTTTTACAAAATGACTACATCGTAGACTGTAGTTTCCAGGGTTTTTTGGATACGTGTTATAAAATAGTGATTGATTCTGTCTGATCTTGTTAAAAATATTGATTGATATTTTTAGGGTCATAATTTGCTCTACAGTCAATATCTTATACTCCCGAAAAAGTGGCATTGAGTGATCATATTTCTGAAGGTTTCCAATAAATCGAACGGCCTTTTTTTGCAGTATTAGTAATTTGCTGATATTTGTTTTTGTAGTTGTACCCCATACTAATATACAATATTGCAGTCGTGAATAAATAAGTGTATAGTAAAGTTGTAACTTTAACCACTTAGGTAAATATTTCCGGAGTTTATTTAATAACCCTATTGCTCTTGATATACAGATTCTCATTTTCTCAATGTGGGGAGTCCAACTGAGGGTTTCTTCAAACAAGACACCTAAAAATTTGTGTGTCCTAACGCGCTCAATTTTTAATCCTTCAAAACAAATATTTAAGTCGTAGGAAACTGGTTTATTCTTTGATCTAAAAATAATATATTTTGTTTTACTAGTGTTTAGAAGCAATTGATTATACCTTAACCACGCAGATAAATTTCCTAGCCAGTTATTGGAGACTTGTTCAAGGTGAAGCAGGTCTCTACTTGAAAAAAAGACGTTCGAATCATCAGCATACAAAATAATATCGCGTGATTGAGGTATAGTCACTATGTCGTTTATATATAAAATAAATAATAAAGGCCCAAGAATAGAGCCTTGTGGAACACCGTATCTAATGGGTGCCAACGCTGACTTAAAACCATGTAGTGTTGTATATTGAAATCGGGAAGATAAATAACTACGAATTATTTCCAACGCATTCCCTCTGATTCCAAAGGACTCCAATTTTTGTAATAGAATTTGGTGCTTAATTGAGTCAAATGCCTTCTTAAAATCTAAGAAGATTCCAATTGTATAATAATTGTTTTCTATATTTGAAATTATTTTGTCTTTAATTTGTATCAGGGCAGATTCAGTTGATTTTTCTTTCTGAAAACCGAACTGGTGATCAGTTATCAGTTTATTGCCTGCACAGTAGTTATACAACCTTGAGTTAATAACTTTTTCCGCAACTTTTGAAAAAAGAGGCAATACAGATATAGGTCTATAGTTACTGAAATTTTCGAATGTACCACCTTTGTGAATAACGCAGACTTTTGCAATTTTCATTTTATCTGGAAAAATACCAGTAACAATAATCTGATTACAGATATGAACTAAAGGGGGTAACACTAAGTCTATTATAGCCTTAATTGGGGTAACCTTAATACCATCATCACCGCACGCACAACTATTCTTAAACGACATTATTATGCTACGTATTTCTAATTCATCAGTGGGATGAAGAAAAATTGAGTTTGTCATATGCGGCTGGTCGGTACAATGATAATTCAAAAATTCTTCTTGCAATTCACTGGCACCAGACGACAAAAAATATTCATTAAACTTGTTCGCCAACAAGCTCCCGGCGTATGTGTAACCGTCAATTTCTAACTGTTCTGGAATAGCAACATGATTTATTGACATTAATTTTTTCATGGTGCTCCAAATTTTAGTAGGGTCCCTACATATTTCTGAAAATCTATTTTGATAAAATGTTATTTTTGCTTTTTTAATATCCAGTGCAAGCTTGTTCCTATATTTTTTATAGTCGCTTAGTAAACTCTTATCCTTAGTTTTGATAAATTTGGCAAACATTTTATCGCGCGCTACTATGCGTTTGTACAGTTCGCGTGTAACCCAAGGTTTTCTTGATTTTTTGTATTTTCTTACTTTAAGTAATGGAAAGGCTTTATCGTAGTTCTTTTGTAATTTTTTTATGAAAGAATCATAGGCTTTCCCTGGATTTGGTTCATTTAATATGTCATTCCATGTTTCTAAGGAGACGAGGCTGTAGAAGCATTCTAAAGTATTTTGATTAATATTCCTACAAAATACTCTATTATTGGTGGTGGAGCAATTATGTTGTGAATTGTTTTTTGGAAGAAAACAAAAGATGGGCAAATGGTCACTCAGATCTGCAGTTAGTACTCCAGCGAAAACATCGGAACTTTGACAGTTTGTGATACAGATATCGATCAAGGTTTCCGTACATTCGGTTATACGAGTTGGGACATTGATAATATTCTCGCATCCATTTAATTGAACAATTTCTAAAAAATCCATTTTTATTGATCCGTTCCCTAGCAGATCAATATTTAGGTCACCTATTAATGCTATTTGCATATTTGTTGAGGTAACATATTCTAGTAACTCTTCCAAAAATTTTAGAAAAACATTTAACACGCCAGATGGCGGTCGATAAATTACAGCAATTACGACACTTCCACACATTGTAACCAAAGATTCGAAATCAACGTTTACACAAGTAAATTCAGATAGTACGCGGTACGTCATTTTACTCTGAAAATACAAGGAAACTCCGCCCCCGCGACGAGAATCGCGACAAATCGCTTCACACTTGTAACCTTCAAATTGAACAATATCTTTTTCGCCAGAATACCATGTCTCAGTGAAAGCTAGGATATCGAAAGTACAACAAAGCGATTCCAGATATGGACAGACATCGTCAAATTTATTACGCAGACTACGTGCATTTAGGTGAAACAGTTTAAGCATGTTACAATTCGGGAAGTTTTTCTTTATACAGCTTCGGAAAGTCGTCACGTCATAGTAAGCATCCTTCATGCCCTGAAGCGCCATGGCTAATTCTACATTCCAAACACTTTTAGACGAGCTTAACACCCTTAAATGATTTTGGCGAGATCGCTCTTATTTTTGATGCTGATAGGTCGGTCACCTGACTTCTTTCTAACAAAAACCTTTCCACCCCTTTGCCATGCAAACTGATAACGCATTTCGGTGGCCTTGGTTCTTGCAAGCCAGAGCAGTCGCTTGGTTTGAGCGGTCAGGTTTTCCATCAGCCAAGCATCAGATTTGTTCTGCTTAAGCAACGCCCTATTTTCGAACCAGCGGTCTCGAGTCATTCTGGATGCAAAACGGATAAGAACTGGGGGCACCTTATCTGGTTTCCCGGGGAGTCTATGGATGGCCTCAATGTCTCCCTCTGTGAGCTCAGCAACGTCTAGCAACTTTGCTACCTCATTTACTCTGTCCAACAGGTTTTCATTTGATAGGCATGGGATGCCATGCACCTCGAGGTTCTGCCTCCGACTGTACTGCTGTAGCTCGTTCACTTGTTGCCTCAGTTCTTCTATTTCCCTTCGTGTCCCACTGTTTTCGATCTTTTCCACGCGTTCCTGCAGTTCTCTAATATCTTGATTTTGTTTTTTTATTTCTGCAAGTACTTCATCGTACTTATCAGACATGTGCTGCACGGACTGCTCAATCTTATCTACGGTTGCTTTCATAGCAAGAAGGGTGTCCAGTTTTATTATCATCTGAGCCATTTGTCTCTCAGACTTTCCCGCTTCGTCAGGCTTTTCCTGAACTGGGCAGTGGCTTTTGTGTTTTGCAGCTTGACATGTTGGACACTGCCATGATTCTCTCGCTTCTTCAGTCATTTTTTTCAGTGCCGCTTTGCCTATTCCTGAGCATTTCCCCAGATGATAGCCGAAGCTGCATCCTGAGCAAATCATACACGTTTCACCCGATAAGGACTCCTTACAAGTCAAGCACACATCATCCTCCGACATCGTTCACCCTTTTCCCAGCCCCTCTTTGCACGAGCGATGGTATGACAAACACAGGAGTAACAGCAGTGGAAACAGTGGCAGCAGCGATAGCAAACGTTAAAAATGTTTAAGGAAAAATAAGTAGTTCCACCAACCTGAAAGACGTAAAGCAGCAGAAATTTAGCTGCGTGCAGTCCACTCGCTACCGCTGCTGCCGCCGAGTGCGTGTGAAGCAGTCTTGGGGCGTCGCGGCTTTTTCTCGGAGTCTCTCCGGCGACGTCACTTCCACGTGCTTGGACGCGTCCAATCGTTGAAGTCCGGCTTCTTATGTGCTGCTTGTTACGATGAATCGGCACACTTGTTCCACGCGTTTGTCGGTCGAGCTGGCAGCGCAGGTCAGAAGATATTGCCCGAAAGACGTAAAGCCGCAGAAATTTAGCTGCGTGCAGTCCACTCGCTACTGCTGCTGCCGCCGAGTGTGTTATAATTTCGAGTTGAGGAGTGCGCTGCGTAACCATTCGTCAGAACTCTAAGAAATCACGCGGGAGAATTATGCACTTTTCTTTCTGTAGCTGCCATGCACTGCGTCCTCGTCGTGGCTGGTGGTCTGACAGGGGTTGGGCATCGATTAAAAATTTTGACCAGATTAATCGCCACCTTTTCATTGATAAATTAATAGATTAATTGGTCTCGTTATTTACCTTTCAAAATAATTTTGAAAGTCAAAATTAATATTTTGTATCTGCCTTTGTTGATATTGTGATAAACTGCATAATATACACCTTCGGTATGGCTCAACCTCAATGTACAGTGGACACAGGTTCAAAGATACCAACACTAACAGATTATCACTTCAGCTGCATGAGGCAAAGAGGTTCGTTGATATTCTCCGGCAAGAGCGACTTATTTTGATTGTTCAGGACAGTTTCTGCTGCGCTAAAGGGACACTCGCACTCGTTGAAGTGGCCCGGATACACGTAAGCCTTCAGCACATGTCTAAAGTTACATACCTTGCCCTACAGCTTACTTTAGGTTAAAATTTCACCTAAAGTTTTGCCCTTCATACAGGTGTTCTCGTCCAAGTCTGAGTGGTAGAAGCGGTTAATTTTTACTTTCTTTCGACTCGTCACAAATTTACCCATTAACCGGTTGAAAAATTTATCACCATTAAAGCTTGAATCGATTAATCGGTGGGTTAGTCGACCTATTGCCCAGCCATAGCTCAACATAATCATTGATTTTGTTTCCTTCGCTTGTGAGATGCAAACCGATTAAGTATTTTGTGACCTGTAATTTGCCGATTCATTGTCTAATAGGTCTTTTCTGGGAACTACCAGAATTGCTGAAGTTTGAAAATATTAACTTTAGCACTTTATACATCTAAGCAACAAAAGTGCTGAGATTTGCATAGTCCTACCAATACGATACTCACTAAAAAACTTTAGTGAGCTAATCATAGGAAAGTAAAAAACTTTAGTGAGCTAATCATAGGAAAGGAAAAAACTTTAGTGAGCTAATCATAGGAAAGGAAAAACTTTAGTGAGCTTAAGCTAAGAGCTTAAGAAACGCAGGAAGCGGTGTGTCCCGAGTGACTTATTATCGGTCCTCGGGTAATAAGATTGCAATATTAGTCGATGAAAATGCTGAAGAACAAATCACGAAGCAAGAAGCAAGCACATTATAAGGCAGGCTCTGCTCTTTTTTTATTTTGGCAGTTACCATGTAGCCACATGAAAACCTGAACACCTGGCCGACAAGGGGAAATGTCCTACAGCAGGAAGTTAAGTAGCAAATTTCGTATAGGTATAAGACAAGCTTTTACTGTAATGTCCCGAGTCATCGCCGACCCCACGTTTTGGACGAATATCGATTTTCAAGAAAAGAACACCGAGTGATCGCCCACCCTTACAATTATTCCAACGCGGACTCTACGATCCGCGCACATTCTTTCTACCCGCATGACGCGCGGCCGTTGACCTTACAGTTGGAGGGCGTTCGTGACAAAGTAAAACGAAGGATGGAAAGACACTTCTCTTTGCTTATGCTTTTCCACCCCGATTTTCGCGATCCCGAAATCGTAGTACATGCATGCAGTAGAATGCGAAGTCATAGTGCATGCTTGCGGTAGAATGCGTTTTCCTTTCGCATGCATGCATGCATGAGAAAGGAAAACGATGGAGATAACAAAATAAAGCTTTGTTTTGCTTACAAAAGAATTCACTCGGACAAGAAAGGAAAAGAAAAAAAGGCGGGAAGATAACGAACGCAGTAACACATTCCGGTATCGCGAGGTCAGCGAAAGCCGCATGCCTTGGAATGTAACCACGGAGTGTAAGGCCAAAATCCGTATCTACCAACGTAAGGTAACCACGAACCAGTCTTGGGTAAGTTACTTTTAAAAAATAATTAGTTTCAGTTACAGATAGCTTGTCAAAATGTATTTCTATTACAGTAACAGTTACTTAAACTAAAAAGTAACGTGTTACAGTTAGAGTTATTTCGTCATAGTAACTACAGTTACTTTCAAGATACTTTCGCTTTTTAATTTAAATTGAACTATAATGACATCGATGACAACACACAATGACTAAATTATTACCTTTCTCTTCCTCAGCTGACCGGAGGGAGAGATACCGATGACCAAACGGGTCCATTACAATAATAGGGAGGGAGCAGAAGGCCAAATTATTTGGAACTGAATAACGTGGAAAAGACCTTTAGTATCAAACAAGGTAAGGATAGGAGTGAACATAAAACAACACAAGCTCGTCTCGGAAGGCGTTCCGCTTTTCTTTTAATTTCTTGTGTGCAACGGCAGAACAAAAGGCTCGGCCGTGGATCACGGGCTTACGACCTTTGGGAAAGGGCAAGTCCACCAGGAGAAGTATCTTCTGTGGCCCCGGTCAGACAGTGTCTACCGGTGGCGACTCGCCCTCGCGAAGAAAGCTATCGCCGCGACTGTAGAGGCACCGACAACAGAGGCACTCGTTCGGCGTTAAACAGCTCGCACGTCGAGCGTAGCAAACGCGGCGTAGTGCAGCGCACATAGATACTGATTCGTCGCAGATATCGAGTTCCTGCTCGTCGGACAACAAAACGCACGTGTTCTGCACTAGGACGTGTTCGCTTCGCTCAACGTCGGAGTATAACAGAGCATTTAGGTGTCTACGAGTTTTGTGTTTCTCCGAGGTGGCTCTGTCGCTTGGTTGAAGAGGCAGGGGTGTTCGATGAGACTAAAAAGGATGAAGACGGGGCGAGAGAGCCACGCACAAAAAGCTTGAAATAAAGCAAATTCTAAATGCCCTTTTCCGCTCGATAAAAAGGAGAAACAAAAGTAGAAAACGTCTGTCGTCTGCACCGGAACTTTGCTCCAAAGAAAAAAGCTTTTTATTTGTTTTTATTTTGTCGCGTCTAACGTGGGCCCAACCTCCGCACATGGTCGAACCCGCTGTAGCGTTTACAAAATAGGGCCATTTTTTCGCGAAAAGTATCTTTATCTTTGCAGATACTTTTTAGTTACTTTTTCAAAGAAGTATTTAAGTTATCGTTACAGTTACTTCAAAAAATATATCGAGTTACAGTTAAAAGTCACAAAAAAGTAACAAGTTACAGTATCCCGATAAGACTGCCGCGAACCCACGCCTTCTCCCGGAATGTCGCGACCGCGGTTGGTAAGGTTGTGCATTGCTTAAGACCAGGCGAATGGGTGAATAAAAATTTGCTGGGAGGCCGCGCACAGACGTTTGTAGAGCGTCCCATTTCAAGCTCCGTGTTCGTGGTGCCGTCCACGCCACGCAGCAACGCGCCTCAACCGGCGTTGACATCACGCCGTGCACCCACGCACGGATGTATGCACCAGAAAAGAAAGATGCGCAAGAGCCTGCTCCTTGCGACTGACGGCCTCCCGAACTGGGCAGATGAAAAAGTATTTGCCAACACGATTGCCGTCTTTCCCGCTTCTTCAGTACAGCACTTTGTCGCTTCTTTCGTCTCCTCGTTGCGCCTTCTTGGTTCTTCTATTTTCTTGTTCACTTACTTTTATTTTTATTAACGGAGAAAAAATAGCAGCGGTAAAAACGTGCTTTCACGGAACAAACGCTACCGCTGTATGCCGATCGACGTCGTTCATGGCACCTATTCGAATAGTGGACCTTGCGATAGTTAAACGTTCTTTCATGAGCATTTCCCGCATAAAACAATGAAACTAATTCTAGTTTTGAGTTTAATATATCTATTTTGCAGCCGCGCTACATCTGTACCGAAAAAGGAAATCTTTTTTAGCTTTCTCTGTAGGTTTTGTACTTACCCACCGATACATGGCCCACCCCATTTTTTTATGAATTTCAGGTGGCAGGGGGGTCGGAACATTACATTGTTTGAGTGCAGGTTGCCAGTGAGGCAGACATCTCCCCAGAAAATGTAAAAATGCATATATGAAAAAAAAACAGTCTCATAGATAAGGTTGAAATGAAGCCAAAACAATTTACACTTCGCTGAATGTTTCCTATATTTATTGGAAACAACAAACTTTTCACGCAATGGCAGTATATATAGGAAAAATGTCTGGCACTGCTTTCTGCATAAACGAATAACTTTATTTACTGTTGCAAAATGAACCGAGTTTTTGCGGTCGTTTGTTACTAATGGTACTGCTGTGCTAAACTCACTTTAACATGACATTGAGGTGGTTGGAAGATATACAATTTGCTGAATTTTTCACTAAGGTCAGAAAACATTTTGTTTAGGATTTTTCACCCATCTAACAGGGCATGAGTTAAATTAAACACGATTCAGTCGACATCAATATTTTTATCCTCAAATGTTGACTTACTTAAAAATATTGTAATTGCAATATTATAAATATTGACCCTTAAAGAATAAATTCGTAGTGCCCAATTTGACGTCCATAAAAGTGTTTACCTTCGACCGATTAATGACTTATTTTACATTGATTTACGGTTTCAATAATGAAATAGGTTTCAGTCTTACTAACTGATCATTCTCTCTAACGATTGTTTTCATAAAGGTTGAATGTTTAAAAAAATCAACAATACGTTGTGTTCTTGAACAGCAGAGTCAGCACCATTCTTTACTGAAGATACAAAAGAAAAACACGTAAACAATTGCATGGCTTATAGACTCCGTCAAATGTAATGAACGTGTTATAGCAGTAATACACAGTTTCTACCATACAACGCAGCCTGAGGTTCCTACGCTGCGGAGGGGAAGAGAGGGAGGGGGAGAAAGAGAGCGAGAGAGGAAAGTTTTAATCCACCGCTTACCTCCCAACTCCGCGCGACGCAACACCATTGGTCGCGCACGCTCTGACGTCAAACCAACGGCTGCGCTCAATTGCTGATAATCTTTCCCATGGCCGTGTGCTACGGTGCGACCAGCACTAACACGAGCAAGGAAGAAGATCCTTGCAGGTAGGATTAAAGCTGTCGCTTTAAAAGTGGGAAAGGCACGATGAACGTGCATTTTATCATTCTCTCGGAGACCATGTCCAACACCGGTCCGTCACCACTATCAAGTGCTCCTCAACGCTTACAACATCAGTTACCCCGTTGTATCGCAGACAACAAAGCCTGGGCACTGGTCACCTCGGAGACGTGGGTGACCCGCTGTTTCTGACTCCGCTCATCGAGGCGGGTCGCCTGGACGAAGCGAAGGCACTGAGCCGCGTGGGCAGTCTCGGGGACGTGGAGGATGTGCCGAGCCACGCGGGATTCCTCACCGTCAACAAGCAGCTGGGCAGCAACATGTTCTTCTGGTTCTTCCCAGCGAAGGTACGGTGAGCAGGACTGCCTCACGGACAGCTTAATAAACGGAGAGCGTGGTGAGACCCCGAGCATCTCATTATCTCTCCGCAGCCATTGAGATTGCAACGTTAGTCGATAAGGATGTCAAAAAACTTAAACCGCGAAGCAAGAGGAGTGAACATAAAGGGTGACTGAAATGCCGAGGCTCGATCTGAAATGGGTCGTAAAAATCGGCGCCTGCACGTAGCGATCTAAACTTTTCGTCAAACGTGTATTTCACAGGTGGGTTTACCTCGTAAAATTGCAAAGCGTAGCTCCTTTTTTAAAACAAACAGGGCAAAAAACTTGCCAGGGTCAACGGTAGACGGCGACACAGACGACCGAGTAGGGTGGTGGGTCGCGCTTGGCTTACGTATTGATAGATGGTGCTACCTCCTCGTTACGGCGTGCTTAAAAAATAATATAAAAATATATATATATATATATATACACATCGAAAGCGCCGGCGTGGACCGTGGTCTTTTAAAATGAACATAGACGTTTTGTAATGTGCCTGTGGTTTGAAAATCAATGCAGACAATGATAGCAAAACCTTAAGTAACGAAAATGAAAGAAAACGTGGTTGTATAACGATGGCGCTCTCGCTGCCGACGGATTTTGTCTGCGTGTCGTCTGCTTTCTTTCGCTGGTCGGTTACCCCCATACATGTAAAACGCGTTACTAGTAACGAGTTACTTCTACCTATAGCTACCTATTTTGCTAACGAGTAACCTAGTTAATTACTTTTCCAGAAAACAAACGAGTAACATACTTAGATACTTTTAAGGCCAAGTAACGAGTAACGGTACTTCATTACTTTTGAGGAGTAACGTGTATAACAGCTTTTAAACAGCCTCGCTTTAATTCTAAGCTGAGTACGCGTCTATTGGGAGGCAGATGGGCAAACCGAAAAACAAATAAACAGTATGACAGTATAGGCGTAGAGTAATGTACACAAGGTAAAGAGCGGACACTGCCATAGGCCACAGCGGCCCAAATAGACGAGTGACAGGTAGTGCTCCTAGCGGGCGGCATTAAGCATAATCTAGTTCCGGTTCCGGTCAAGTTTGTTTCGGTTTCGGTTGGGGCATTTTTACTCCAGTTCTCCGGTACCCTTCTCCTTCTTTTTATCTGCCTGCCTTACCTCCTCGTCTCCCTCCTCGCTAGGCTCTCGGGAGCTCCTCGGCTCCCGGAGCCACTGTTTTTTTTTTTTGTGTTTACGCATTTTTGTTTTAGTAGAAAGCCTCAGCAGCACACGCGGTCCTTCGTAGATCCTCAGGGTGTCCTAAAGTTTGTGGGTCGCTCAATTGGTTAATTCCGGCCGATTAGGCTGAGCTCCGTTCGCTCCAGGAAACCGTCAGGATTCGAAGAATAAGGACGAATACTTCAGTTACACCATCCAAACTAGTATTTTTGGCCTGAAAGAAGATCTGGATCCAACCTGCACGAGCTGCTCGGAAGGAGCCGAGGCAACATTGCAGCATCTGCTCTGAGCCTGTAAGGGCCTCGAGCATCACAGAAATGATGCTCTGGACAAGATCCAGGGCGCAGACGAGCCTACGACGCTCGAGTAGTGGACCAATCCAGCGGGCACCCCTCAGCACAGGAAAGCCATCCTCGACTCCTTGATACAGTATATCAGGGAGTCGGGTGTACATAGCCTCATCTAAGACGCCACTATCATCATCATGAAATCCCCCTCACCCCCTCACCCCTGACAACCCTTCTCTCCCGTCTCAGGAGCCGTTCATCAAGCGGTTTTTGTGACGAATTAGAATGTAACTATTTAGTCGTTTTAAGTACTTTAAAATATCATAAAGCATAACACTTAAAGAATAAGCGGAGGGCATTAAACGCACTATCTGGGCCGCGATTCGGCTTTAGTGTCCTCTTTTTACATTTACTATATCATTCTATGGTATAGCTACCTTTATCGCTGAACACGTCTGTCGAACTCTGCAGCTGGGCATGTCCTTCACCCAGCGAACGCCGTTAGGTTCGTTGGTTCAATCTTCTAGAATCGTGTACAAAAGAGAGAGGCAATTCTAGATTCACCAGCTCTTCCTGAAGCACAACAGTGCGGTTCCTTCGAGCGCATCGGTAGAACGACTCATCAGCGCCACCGGAGATGTATTCTCAAGAAAGCGGGGAAACATAACTGATGAAGACTTCAAGAGGCAACTACTGCTAAAGTGCAACGACTGCTGAAAAGAAAACAATAAACCATGAAACAAAAGCAGTAGTGTATTCTGTCGTCAAATAACGAGAAAAATAACTCGTTACTTTTGAGGTAAAGCAACGCGTTCCTTCTGAGAATCGGTAAAGAGTGATGTATTTAGTTACCTTTTGAGCGAGTAACGAGTAACGGTATTCAGTTACTTTTCTGAGCTAACGTGTACATGTTTGGTTACACCTTCCGACGCTTCTCCCCACGCCATCTATCAATACGTGCGCCAAACGTGCCCCTCCACACGGCTCGGTCGTCTGCGTCACCGTCCGTCGTTGACCCTGTCAAGATTTTCGGCCCTATTTTTTACAGAAGGGGAGCTTGTAATTTTGCAAGATAAATCCCACCTGTGAAATACACCTTTGACTAAACGTTTAGATTGCTACGTGAAGGCACCGATTTTTAGGACCCATTTTAGATCGAGCTTTGGCATTCCAGACACCCTATGTAAAGCCGCTCTCCGTGTTTCCTCAGCTCTCAGTGGATATATATAAAAATACCTGATAAAAATCCCTAAGCTGTAGGAATATCAGAACTAAAACAAGATGCTTCGCACACAGATGATGTTCTGCTCAATGCTCAAAGCGTTAAGCAGGATTGGCCTTTGGGTAAGACTGTTCTTTTTTGTGGGTGACAGTTAGGCAAATTTATATAGACGGTTGCTCCACCCTTTACGTGATGTAAGAAAATGCGTTGCTTTTACACTGAGTGACGCAGTGATGTCATTTACAAAGAACTCAAGGACAAAGTTTCTCCGCGCAGTTCTTTTTTGCGACAAACTACGCTTAAACGAGAAGCCCGCAATAGCTCTTCCTTGCTTGCCTCAACCAAGTGAAAAAAGACGACGAAAAAGTACCGCCAAAGGATACCCGCGTATGTCCCAGGCCTCCAAGAAATCTGGCCTAATTTTAACATTACCGCCGGCAGGAAAAGACGAAGACGTTTTCGGATCTCAAGATAATCAGCAACGAGAATATCCTTCATCAGCACATAAGGTGGGCAAGCCCATCAAGCCGGCCTATGCTTGGGGTTCCACATCGACTCAACTAACATGGCCAACCAACCTGGCATTCGAATGGAAACCAATCAATCGGACGCAGAGACCAGTCAAGACGACTCAGCTACAGAAACCTCGATGGATGAACTCATCCAAAAAGGCAGTGCTTCCTACGATGCCGAATCTCTGGACGAAGATTTCAAAACGGTGAGCAGCAGAAAGAGTCGTAAACGAAAGAAAGGAGGCCAGAAGGGCAACAGCTCCAACTCAACAGAGGAGACCATCATGTCTCAGCCACAACGTCAGACTGGTCAAACCGGCGTGTTCGCGCCTAAATCTCTAGAAACTGTGCTAACGAAACTAAGTAGCATAAAACCTTCCAAAGCACTCGATGAAATCATTTTGAAGGCGTTATACTCATAAGGTATAACCTACGCCTAAATCTCATCGCTGTAGATACTCGAAATGTTCAATCAATCAACGCACTTCTCCGGCTTAGCAGCATCTGCGGCGTTCTGGTCACGCCTCATGAACCACGGAATAGCTCCTCTGTTGTCGGTGTCATCAAGAACGTCTCTTCTGACATAACAGACGCTCATCTCAATACATCGGTACAAGCAAGCTGCCCCATATCGAAAGCCCGACGCTTGGAAAGCACTGAAGCTGTACGAATCGTATTTTATCCCCATGCTTACCGACGCACGTAACGCTAGCACATGTAAGATACCCGGTGACGCCTTTCAAGGATCGCCCTATCCAGTGCTCTGAATGCGGAAGCTTTGGCCATCGCCCAGCGGTGTGGCCGTTCTGCAAGGAGCAGCAAATGTGAAAGCGAAAGCCACACCACGGAACAATACAAAGAAGACCCTAAGTGCGTAAACTACGGAGAAGCAGATCCTTTCACATCCACAGGATGTCCGAAGGGGAAACGGGAGGGCGAAATAAAACAATATCAAATGGAGAAGAAAGTAGACTGCATCACAGCACGTACAGTAGTTTGCTTTGGAATATATTCGAAGCCTACAGTGGAATACTCCCCAAGGAAGAACGATCCCCGTAACCGCAATGTCCAAGAAACTAAGACAACCCCGTCGATATCTGGCTCTACACGTGGTTCAAACCAACTTGCAACAGTTCCGTCGTGTGGCACTCCTCAGACACCGTCAACAACAGTTCTACAAGTCCCAACAGCTCCCTTTCGCTCTACTCCTCAGACCACGTACGCAGCAGCGGTACAAGGGGAACCAAGGCGAAGCAAGGCAAAACCTACTCAACATCCAAATCCCGTGCCGAACAACACAGGTGTAACCCCCAACCCCCCCCCCCGCCCCTCCTCCCCAAGCAAGCAAACCTGCATCAGAGTCAACCTCTCGGTGACAAGCCCACGCAAGCTTCCAAGGTATCTGCACCAGCCGAAAAATTCGAAGGCATTGCAGCTCTTCTTAAATCCATCTCCGAAGTAATCCGCAAAATTCTTCAGCGCTTTACATCCCTCTATGCATTAATTGCTCTTAAGATCATGGACTCTTTCCTACCCATTATTGAGACGTTGTGCAGTTAAAACACTTGGCCTCCAAATTATTTTAATTTTTTTATTATCATTACGTTATCCTTAAAAATTTTCAGTCTTGCACACTATTTCAGTGAAATGCACGTGGACTTCTGTTCAAAGCTATCTGATTTCCGCCAGCCAATTAGGGAACATCAATTTCCACTTATTACTATTTCCGAGTAAAGAGTCGCTCAACTATATAATTCCGAAAGAGGCGGGAACAAAGTAGCTTATTCCTTGGATGCCGAACTGACGTTACAATAGTCGAGCACATTATTGTTCCCCATCCAACAAATGAATACATCTGTGCCACAGTAGGACTTGGGAAAACGAAACTGACTATAATCGCAGCGTATATCCAACGGAATGTCCCATTTGATTCAGGAACACTTGATCAAATTTTGTAAACAACTCGAACCCCTCACGTCGTTCGTGGAGATTTCAGTGCCCACAATCAACTTTGGGGCAGTAGAAAAAATGAAAGCCGTTTACAACTCCCTGTAACGCCGAATTAGAGCGCAGCTCTTGAGGAGGAGGAGGGAAGGGTACTGAAGGGAAAGTATACCGCTCCTCCCTCCTCCTCACGTCCTCATCCTGCCTGCTACTCCCCTCCGAGCGGCGTCACCGTCGCCTCACGAAGGTCACGTGACCTTGCGGGGGTCATGTGACGTCACCGGGGTCACGTGACCTCACGGGGGTCACGTGACGATGACGTCATCAGCGCCGTCACGAGTGACATCGCTGATGACGTCATCATCACTTGTGACGTCATCAGTGCCGATGACGTTGCGAATGCCGATGACGTCATCAGTGACGATGGCGATGCCGATGACGTCATCAATGACGTCACTGATGACGTAATCATTGACGATGACGATTACGATGGGGATGCCGATGTCATCATCAGTGACGTCACTGATTACGTCATCCGTGACGATGACAATGAAGATGCGAATGCCGATGACGTCATCAGTGACGTCACTGATGACGTCATCAGTGACGTCACGCGTCCCATAATGCACCGCGCGGTTACGCCGACGGCGACGGCGACGCCGATGCTGACGGCGACACCGCTCAAGCCGGAAACAGGCGCCTAAGAGCTGCGCTTTAAAAACAATGTCACGAGGTACATACAGACTTTGCCGACCTCAATGAGAAATATGGGCTTCTTTGTTTTAATGACGGAAGTGTAACATTTCTAAAAATTGCGGAATCGGGAAGCTGTCCCGATGTTTGTTTCGCATCCAGTGACCTCTTCAACGAAATGTCCTGGCGCACGGACCTTGAAACGCGAGGAAGCGACCATTATTCAATACTCATGACATTAGAACGAATGCCCTCAAGGAAGAAGCAAGTACAATCCATCAACTAGGACAAATATGTAGAAATGGCAAACCAAGGCATAACAGCTGCGAGAAGGGATGATGAATAATTCCAACTTTATCATATTCCCTTACTGAGGCAACATTTTTTTTTCAATTTATGCGTGAGGCGGAAAATGCATGCGATCAAGAATACTCAAGACTACGTGCTTTAAGACGGAAAGCAGAGCGGAAAGCTCTTCGCACAAAAGAGCCGGTAGATATGCCAGCTTCACGGCGGACACAATTACACATTCGGAGACATCTCGAAAAATTAGCAAAAAGAGGTGGAGAGAGATATGTAGAAATCTCGATGTTCCTATGTCATTTACATATATATGAAAAATTATCAAAGGTCCAAGGAGAAGCCACCAACAACGACATCCATTTAAAGCACTCTCACTAAGTGAAAATCAAACTGAAGTTGATACTGCGAACTATTACTGCGCTTTCCTGACAAGTGGTGGTACACATTGTAGTAGTATCTCGACTACGGGACATACCATACCTGCTGCAACAAACGCAAGTCTAAATTTGCCCTTCACTTTTGATGAGCTAAATGCGGCAATTCAAGGTGCAACTAATTCAGCACCTGGTAGAGATGGCATTACGTATAACACCGTGGCACACCTATCCCAACATTCCAAGCTCAGACGCCCTGAACACTACAACAATTCCTGGATCAAAGGAGCCTTATCACAAGAGAGGAATATTGCGAAGATTGTGCCGATTCTGAAGCCTGGTAAGCCGCCCACTTGTCTCGAATCTTTGCGACCAATTGCACTCTTGAGTTGTATAGGAAAGCTAATGAAAAAAATGGTACTCGGTAGAATTTCATGGTTTCAGAACGAAACAAATGTTATTCAGAGCAAATGAATGGCTTCCGCCGCGGTCGATCATCCACAGACTGTATTATTGATCTCACAACGAGTGTCGAAGACGGTAGAGCCAAAGGTCACACGACCATCGCCCTGTTCTTAGACATTACAGCAGCATTCGATTATTTTCAGCATGAGGCAATATTATTGGCTCTCGCAGATCTAGGACTTGGAGGACGCATTTATAAATGTATATACGATTATCTCAAGTGCAGAAAAATTTACATTGATACTTCAGAAGGAACTTCCAACTATTTTGATGTTGTGAAAGGAGTACCTCAGGGCGCAATACCAAGTCCAACTCTATTCAATATCACTCTCTTAACATAAAAAAGAAATCTTCCCCGAGGAGTTAGTATTAGCATATACGCAGATGACATCTCCGTATGGTTCCCGCTCTAGACTAACTGTAAAGCTGAGGTTGCAAAAGGCTCTCCATATAATGACAATATTTCTAGGTTTCAAAGGCCTCAAGATCTCTCCCAAAGAAAAACAGTTGTCATGGCCGTTACGAAAAAATCCATGAAAAAGTATCCGATCCTTTCAGGCGGACATAGAGCTCCTTGCGTCACAGTACATGAATTTCTAGGGATCAACATTGATCGAAATTTGTCATTAACGAAAGAAGTTAATTCTCTGAAAAAAAAACGAATCACAGGGGCAACCAATGTTCTACGCGGCCTCACAGGAACAGCTTGGGGATGTAACTGCAGATCAATGATTCTACTGCAGAAATCTCTAGTTGAAGGTCTAATAAAATACTCTATTCCAGACCTAACAAATATAAGCCTGACGAGTAAACGACAGCTTCAAGGGACGCTTAACAAATGCATTCGAATCTGCCTTGGTCTACCAAGAGGTTCATCTGGACCTGGCACGGTAGCAGAAGCCAGATGCCTTCCTTTGCAAGTATTACAGAAACAAAAAAGTGCGAATTAATTTACGCCATAAAACTCAGAATAAGAATCGCTATCTTTCTAAAATACGCATAAAACGTCCAAACTCCATCTATGGGGATGCTTTAGATCGAAATATTGACAATATTCCAAAGCAGGCAACTTTTACTGAATACTCCAAAAATACCTCCATGGACGCTTCGAAAAATGGATATTAATCTAAACATCCCCGGAATCCTTGCAAAACGCCAACAGAGTAGCTTAGTTATGCTACAACTTGTAATGAGTTACATATATGAAACTTACTCTAAAACAACGCACATCTTTACCGATGGCTCAAAAACGACGACTACTTCATCGTCAGCATTCTTCGTTCCATCGAGACTTCTTGCAAGATCCTGTCGTCTAAACCATCAGACATCATCAACAGCCGCTAAGCTTTACGGAATTAAGTAAACAATGAAGTATATATGTCAACAACCACCACAAGAATGGACCTTATTTACAGATTAAAAATGCGCTTTACAGTTGCTCAGTCCTGTTGGAAAGAAATCAATGTATTCTATTTCTTCCCTAGAAATAGCTGAGTACCATCACCTAGCATTGGAATACGGTCACCAAATTACCTTTTATTGGATACCAGGAAATTCCGGTATACGAGGTAACGAATGCGCTGACAAATCAGCCAAGAGTGCCCACCAGCACATCTCAACAAGAATGGTTCTTTTTACGAAAGGCGATTGTACATTTCTGACAAGACAAATTGCAAAGAGTGCACGTGAGATGCTTTGGTTCTCAAAGGATTCTAACTACAAATTTCTCTATGACATAGACCCTTTATTAACAACGCGACTGCCAAGCGACCTACCACGAAATTTAAAAACTCTTATACATAGACTTCGTCTCAACTGTGCGTACACGAAGAACTATCCATTTAAAATAAAACAACCCGCGACTCCGGATTGTGAGAAATGCGGTGCGCCGGAAACCATCAGACACATTTTACTCTCATGTCAAGCATATGAGAATGAACGCAAAGCTTACAAGAACTCTACGAACGCTCTGGAATGTATGCCTTTTGATCTACCAAAACTTCTCGGACCTTGGCCCGATAAGAAACATCGAGTAGCCTTAAAAGCTCTCTTTAAATTCCTCGAGGACATGGGTTTGCGGACAGTGCTATAATTATTTTCCTCATCTTTTTCTCATTTCTTATTTTGAAACTAGACACTCTAGCATGTATATATTTTAACATTTCATCTCATCATCAAAGACCCTTTGTTTATCGTCCTTCTGTTCTCTCACGCCGTCCCTACCACAAAGAAGTCGGTTAGAGCGCAAAGCTCGGACTAAACTCTCTGTTTTAATAAAGATATTCCTCTCTCTCTCTCTCAACCAAGTAGTGCCATTGCGTGTATTGCCAGGTAAAATTTCTTTCAATATTACAACACGACGCTAGAACGCTTGATTAGACTAGTTGGGTCATACTCAGTATTAGTCAAATAACGTGAACAAGGACGAGAAAATGCACACATACGACGAGGACTGGCGCTGGTCCTTGTCATATGTGCGCTTGTTTTTGGCCGTGTCTAGATAGCGCAATTTGATTAGTTCGAAATATTATACCTTTTCATAATTTATGTAAATTTTGTTTACTCACTTTCTGTTCATTCATTTACACCCGAACCGAGATTTGAGATTACTGCTCGAATCGACAAATTTCCTTCCAGGAGAACCCAGAGACAGCTCCCGTGGTTGCTCTGGCTGCAAGGCGGTCCCGGTGGTTCCTCGCTCTTCGGCCTCTTCTCAGAGCACGGACCGTACTACGTCGCCGAAGGCGGCATCCCAAAGCTGAGAGAAGTCACGTGGGCTCGTCGCTTCTCCATGCTCTACATTGACAACCCTGTGGGAACCGGGTACAGCTTCACCGGGAAGGACCAGGGCTACGCACGCAACGAGACAGACGTTGGCAGAGACCTGCTGGAAGCGCTCCAGCAGTTCTTCACCCTCTTCCACGAGTTTGCCGGGAACGAGTTTTACGCCTCCGGAGAATCGTACGCCGGTATGTGCTCATCATCGGCTCACTCTCCGATCCCCGTAAACTTAGCGATGTCCTGTTTTCGTTTCGTTATTGCCACGTGCTGTGGAAATGACCTGCATGCCCCCTGGCGGGACGACATACAAATATGCTATACTACGCTTCACTTTAAAGTCTACCGCAGCCGATGCTATACAATCTGATGCATCCAATCACGCAGTGACAAAATCGCATCGTCATGGTGCTCATCACGTTTGTGCCTTTGATGTCACCAACTCTGGGAACGCACCGTTATCATGCGCATTCTTCTCCACACGTAAAGAAAGGTGACGGACATGATGAAGTTGAGCTTATATAACGCTGTTTGATTGGGCCCATCGGCTTGCAGCGTCGGAATTGAGCTCGTATAGTTAAGGTGAAATCAAGTGTAACTCAGATTTTGTGAACGTCGCGTGGACGCATGGTGTAGGGTGACGCGACAACGCAGTTCATCCCATGATGGTTCGATCGATAGATAGCAATACACCTGCAACTATATTTGTTTAGCAGAGTGCAATTTCAGGCATACAAAGGTCTAGAAAATCATGCATGTAGTGATAGAGCTCAGTTTATTTTTTTTTATCCTGGCAGTGGAAGATAGTGGAGTGCTTCCAAATATGATCATGCTGGGGACGTTCTCATATAAAGTTAAAATTACTAAACAAAAGGAAAATGTATTGCAGTCAGTACGTGTTCCGCGAAGGTAGCGTGCATTATTATATTTTTATAAATTTATTTCCGAAGAGTTCGGGATATTTGACGTTCCACCTTCTCCCAAACAGGAAAATACGTTCCTGCCGTCGCTTACGCCATCCACACGGCCGTGCAGCCCCGTGTCAAGATCAACTTGAAAGGCATCGCCATTGGCGACGGCACGGTGGATCCTAGTACTATGTTTGACTACGCAGACTTCCTCTACCAGATTGGACTGGTGGACAGAAACCAAGCCGCCTACATTCGTGAAGCGAGTCAGAAGGTCAGACAGTTTATCGACGACGGTCGCTACCTGGACGCCTTCTACATCTTCGATGCTCTTTTAAGCGGTTTTGTCGTGAAAGAAACTACCTATTTTAAGAATGTCACAGGGCTCAATTTCCTTTACAACTTCCTCCTATCCAAGGAGCCAAAACAACTCGGATACTACAACGCTTTTGTGCAGACAGCCTTAGTTCGTAAAGCAATCCATGTCGGGAAGCTTACATTCAACGACGGAGACGCGGTCGAAGCCCACCTCCTCGAAGACATAATGAAATCAGTGAAGCCGTGGCTCACTGTATTGATGGAAAACTACAAGGTGATGATCTACAATGGCCAACTGGACATCATCATTGCTTACCCGTTAACGGCCAACATGATCTCAACAATATCGTGGTCCGGTGCAAAAGCTTTTGAGAAGGCACCTCGAAAGATCTGGCTGACTCCGAGTGGAGAAGATGTGGCAGGCTACGTCAGGCAGGTTGGCAATTTTACAGAGGTGCTAGTGAGGAACGCAGGTCACCTACTGCCGTACGACCAACCACGAGGCTGCTTTGGACATGATAACGAGGTTCATCGAAGGACGGCCCTTCGTGCAGTAAATAAATGTAGTTTCGTCCTATACAAAATGAAATGACAACGAAGTCGACTGGCAATACTGTAGCGACCGCCTCTTTGTATCCCCTTCCTGGATTCATTAGTCAGCTAGCTTGTACCATCAACGTTAGTCACAGACATCTCCTGCTGTCCATCCTTCTTATCACCTCAACGTAAAAAACAATCAAAAAACTTTCAAGCAAAACAAAACAACGGAGAGAATGATTGGGCACGATCGTTGTTTGCTTAATTACATTAATTTATTTGGGACATATTAAGGGGGGTGCAATGATTTTAAGATTAAAGAATTTGCACCTCGCCATTTGTACGTTGTTTATCGTGTCCCGGAGGATAGAGAAAACATCTCCTTCATTAGAAACAAATGTCGCGATTCCGCTGCATAATCGCAAAGCAAAAGTCGAGCTTCCCCACTCCCTGCAGCCGCGAGTGGCAGCCGGAAGGAACTACGGCGAAAAGCTTACGTGACCTCCGCTCTGCTGCTGCATAACGCCCGTTAATGTCAGCGAGAGGGAGATGAAGCGTCCTCCGGAGAGCACACGGGAACCTACACTGCACCCCGAATTACGTCACTAGGAGTGCGATCAGTTGCGACCCTGAAGACTGGGAGTGAGTTGAGGGGTGTCAGAAGTATTAATATTTATACTTTTTTTACGCTAGCACAACAAGGACGCTGCAGGCGAAATTTGTTTTCTGTTATTTACTTCAGAAACGCCAGATGGCAACTCCACAAATGTTTCGACCGAATGTCCGGAAATCGTTGCACCCTCCCCTTTAATGTGGATAACATCGTTCCACTTCAGGAAGGACGGCCCACTGGTGTTAAAGAGGTTTCATGAAACTGGTGATCCGAGTGAAAAATCTTATATGTAATGTCTAGGAAATGTTTTGGTCCAATAAACATATATGGTCAAATAAGATCATATAGCGGCATACATGAACTTATAAGAACGATATAAGAACAATATAAAGATTATATAAGAAGTTATAAAAACTCATAAGAAGTTTCTTATAACTCTTATGTTGTTCTTATATGTCCTCAGTAATGATTGCTGTATGATCTTATATGATCCTATTTGATAAAATACGTTTATTGGACCAAAACATTCTATATACATGTAAAATATTTCACTATGGGGAGTTGATGATACGAGAACATTTTCGAACCTGTTGACTCAAGCGGTCTCGGAGCCACGATGACGATGGTCCACACCAAATGGAAGTTTCAAAAATGAGTTCAGTGGCGATGCTTGGGATATCGTCATGTGAGATCCGTATCACTTGGGCGGAGCTATTTCCGACACACGTAGTTCATGTCTTCGGAGTTCAGAGCCACACAGAACTGAAAATGGTTCGTTGCAGATATGAACGCTTTCCTCCAGATTAGAAGTTGATAGCGATCAATTCGCGAGGAGCCAGAACTTTTCTTCTTAAAATGTGATATCTGTGCGTGACCGATGTTCAATTGCGTCTAGCCGAATCAGGACAAGCTGGCTTTGAGAGAGAACGATGCGTCTCGACCAAGCAAGAATAAACGAATAAACAAAATCAAAACAGTTTGTTGTGGCCTGGATGCTAATATTTTGTACGAACGTTGTGAATTGTGGAAATTTCGCAGAATCCAGTGTCCACCACTTTTCGCTGAATGAATCGTCTGAAAGATTTCTTTTAGTTTAGGATTGGGTTGGAGTTGTGGAAAGCGAACGCTAATATTTCTTTGAGCAACGAACCTAAATACTGGTGTTTTCATTGAGCTGTTGTTAACCTAGATTGATCACCTGAAACATCGTGTTTCTAGCCATTTTGTCCTTTCTTTCTTCCCCAAGTTCCTGAAAAGATTCTTCTCTGCTTTCCTTCGTGACGACACCTTTGTTTCTTCAAGTTTCTGCAAAGGAGATCCTCGAACCATGTCTGTCCGTCTCTGTAACACAGGACTTCACTTCGTACGAGAGCGGTGGATTGATATGGTTAGTGTTTCTGTAAATGCTACCACAAAGAAAATATTACTGAGGCATCAGTCGTTGTGAGTGCTACCCATAGTTGCAACAAATGTATGGAGTATTATGAGATGCGAAGACCGTTTCCACTAATGCGGGGAAGCATCGTCCGACCCCAACCGCCTAAGTGTGTCTATAAGCTTCAATCTATTCGTCGGAAAAAGCTTGTCCATATCATACTTCGGTCGTGTTTTGGTAAAGCGGATGTCCCAGACTATCGGGTGATATGTATGATCATAACTACGACTCGGTAATTTTCGGGAGAGGAAAAGTGCGAAGGCATTCTGAGCTTCATCCAAAATAGTTCAGTGAGTTGTGTTATTTCGCCTCAGGTATGAGAGTAAACTAGAGAGTTAATATTTGTCATCTGATCGGTAGGTCTTTTATGAATGCCAGCTGCGCCAAGTCCCTGAGACCAAAACACGCGCTCGCAACGCATGCAGTCTTTCTCGTATGCCATGGGCCGGCCGATACATCACACCTCCTTCCTTCTTAGACGTAATCAAAGTATCGGTCAGGTGGTCGACGGACGGAGGGGATTTCCTCGCGAAGCGGATGCAGTGGCAGCCCCAAGTGGTGGTGAATGTCGTACGGGGTGGACGTCGTCACTTATCCGGTTTGTCTGATTGGTGCTTGGACGGAGGTAATATCGTCCGAATCTCTGCCAAGGCGATCTTCTAAGCAGTATATCCCAACCTGGTGGTGGAAGTTCTTTCTCAACTTCTGAGTTCGGAAAACGTTGTCATGTTGTCCATGTGTCGTCTGTACTTGACCTTGCTTGCAGTCTACGATGCAAGATCGTAGGCCCACACGGCGTACTACGACGCACGGTAACCACTTTCGATATTTTGGGAGGTCTAACTACATGGGCTGTTCTTGAATAAAGTGCGGTGAGTCATTTCCTTGTTTGTCGTGTTGAAGAAGTGATGACTTGAGCCGACCCAACGCCGAGGGTAGCTCTGTGCCGCACATTATCCAAGCCGGTGTTTTTCCGGTTGTCACGTACACTGTAGTATGTTGTTTGAATAGAACGCGCGCCAACACGCATGAGAGATTTTGCCTCCCATTTTTTCTTAACGCTTGCTTGATGTCTTGCACCGGCTGCTCAGCCTGCCCATTGACGGCCGTGTGGTAGGGGAACTAATGACTGAGACTGCGTTCTTCATGATTTAGAAAGTTCTGATTTATCTCGGAAATCAAAGCTGCTCCGTTGTCAGAACAAATCTTCCTTGGCACTCTAAACGTGGCGAACAAGTTCCGCAACACCTTGATTATTGCGCTTGACGCCATGCTGCTTACCACTCGCACTTACAGCCACTTAGTATACGCGTCGACGACGAAAATAAATACTTTCCCTTCCACTGGCTCAGCAAAGCTATGGGAATTGTATCCCAGTGCAGTTAGCGGCCGTTCTCAATTTTGCATCGATGTCTTCTAAGCTGGTTCTCTGGGTGGTTTGGCATTGAGTGCATCCCACCGCACATGCTTCCATGTCCTTGTCAATGTTTGTCCACCACATATAACTTCTGTCACAGGCTTTCATGGCTACGGCTTCATCGGTGTCCTGAGCGGTATACTCAGGACATGGTACACTGGTATGACAACATATAATCCTCGTTAAACACCCTCGTTGTGTCACCAATTCAATATTCGTCCTGTTGAATGTTTGAAATATGCTTTTTGTTTGAAGCTGGTCTGATTCCATCTTCGGTCTGCGTCGTACACACGCGAAGAATAGGCAGTGTTCTTCGTGTTTTCCAGCCAGTTTCTCGACAGTAATTGACGGTCTGGTCAAAGCTTCCAGCAAGAGCACGCCTCCGGGCGGGTGTGGCTCGTCTTCGTTTGCCGCTAACTGCAGTGTGCGCAACACATCTGCATTTTGATTTTTTTTTCAGGTCGGTGGACAAGATCATAGTCATAAGCCGTGAAGCTTAACGCACCCCCATTTCATGCGTGGCGATAACGGGAGGAACTGGAATACGCGGACCCAAGATCACCAGTAATGATTGGTGATTCGTTGTGGTGGTCACATGTCGACCGGAAATGTAGCGGTGAAACCGGTTTCTAGCATAAACCACGGTTAACCTTCTTTTTCCAGCTGAGAGATGGTTTCTCTCAGACTTTCCAGCGTTTAGATATAAAGAAACTACAGGTGCTTCAACACTGCACCGATTGCCGTATGGTGACGCATCGCAGGACAATACCAGCGGCTTACCATCATCGTAATGCGCCAGAACTGTACGTTGCCGCAGTGGCTCGTTTTAGTTCCATAAAGGCTTGATGACGTTGTACGACCGCCATGCATGATGTCTTTCTTCACTAGCGTGTACAGAACCTTAGCGATTGAGTTCTGTTCGATGAGCCCACCGTAGAATGCAAACTAGCTCTAGAAACGATTGCAGCGTGGGTGTCAGTGCGTCGAGAGGAAGTCCCTCCGGTTGCTCGAAGCGGCTCGGGACAAATCAACGTTATTATTGCTACAGGGACAATAACGCAAGTAATAGCGACTGAGACCCAACTGTATGATAAGGGGGTTCCACAGATACGCGTTGCGGCCGACCCAGCGCGAGAGTCTCTATGGCAACAGCTTCGTCGGCTTCAACAAAACAGGTTTTTACCCCGTTTTGTTGGAGCCGACGTAACTGTTGCCATAGCAACCCTCGCACTCAGTCGGACTCAACGCAAGTGAGTGAATCGCCCTTAACAGTTTGGTCAGTCAACTGTTCTTCGAAGCGAGAGCGGGAGCTCTGTGTACACATGGCTACCGTAAACGATTCGACCCCAAGGTAAAATATGCTGTACGTCGAGCGTGCGGAGAGCAGTGAAGCATTTGGTGCTCGCTCCAGGTGCCAACAACGCCGACACGGTGAAGTAGACGAAGCCAGTCGGAAGCCCAATACGACCAAGGTATACCACAGTAAACATTGCGGAGGATTAGAGGGTATGGCGAGCTTCAGTGTGTCCAGAGGACGAAGGCCAGACTGGAGCAATGGTGGCAGAAAATAAGATAGTTGTTTTATGTGATATTCTATGCCTTTTTATTTATGGCTAGGGAACGAAATTTTTCGAGCTCTCTCGCTGCAAAGGGAAAAGCCACAGAATCGTCATTATCACCATCAGCTGAGGGAGGTCACTGAGACGGTGCTTGTGCAAATATGCACCATCCCAGAGGTCCTGGGACAGTCTTTGCAGATGGAGAAGCGGGTGGTGGAAGCTTACCGGGTGATAAGGGGGTTGAGCTGACGATTTGAGATACGGAGTAATGGAAGTAAACAGGGTGGTGTAGGAGGCTCCCTCCGACCCTTTTACATGGGGCATCTACTACAGTGGAACAACTGGTAGCACGGTAGGCGATAGGATCGGACGTCACATCGTACATTTTTTTGGGGGGTCCCGGAGCCCTGAGGGCGCCGGTGTAAATGAGGGCCAAAATGCAGATCCAGGGGGAGGATTTGGGAGGGTGGGAGGAAGCCTCGTAGGAATAGGAAAAAGAAACAGCTTAGCATAGGCTTCATAAACATTCAGGGCGGCAGGAACAGAATAAAGTGGGAGGAGATCGAGGAGCAATTATAAAGCGAAAACTTTGGCAATGTATGGATTAGCAGAAACACATCTGAGGGACATGGAAGAACCACCATACATGCCGGGATATCATTGGATGGGATGCAACCGGGCCAAAGGGGAACGCAAGGCAGGGGGATTAGGGGTGTTAGTGAAAGGGTCAGGAATGGGAAAGGGAACGAGAGGGCTGCAGGGAACACTATGTGGGTCAAAGGCAATATTAGGGTGTTTGGACACGATCCCGGGTTTTGTGTATCTAAAAACAGGGAGTAATGCCTGGGAGGAAAACACAGAATACTTAACATGTATATCAGGAGACGTCAGGGAAATTGGCACTAACAGGGAGGTACATTATCTTGGGGGACATGAATGCGCATTTGGAAGACTTTGATGGACACACGGATACAACAGGGAAGATGTTAGAAGAGTTCTGTGAAGCTCATGATCTGGTTTTGCTAACACTACATAGTAAAATGTGATGGAAAAATAACGTGGGAAAGAAATAACTCGCACTCGACTATTGACTACTGTTTAATGTCACGGAAGCTATACAACAAATTAGGAGGTATGGAAATAGATGAGGAAGGCACAAAAAGTCTGGGGGAGCGACCATTAAGAGAATCAAGATCAGATTTGGCATAGTAAAACCAGAAATGCAAAATAAAAAACAAGAGGGTAGAAATAACTTAAATGATAAACAATTACAGGAGGTATCTAAGCGAATCGAGAACATAGTATCCAAGCAACCGGAAAGAGAATGGACATATGAAGACTTAGTTAGTGTTTTCAAAAGAGAGTTAGAGAGAGATACTAAATGAAACAAGGAGGAAGAAAATTAAAACTCAAGCTCAAAAGCTGGCGGCATAGAGAGGTTAACGCAGCAATATCGAGTCGCCAAGCGGCATCTAGAGAACACAGATGGGCAAAGAAAAAGAGTGAGTCACTCCAGCCGAAGTAACATCAAAACGAGAGGACTTTCAGAAAAAAAAAGAAAAAAGCGGGAGGCATCAGCTTGTAATACAAGCCAATATTAGGAGGGCAGGAGTCCAGTGGATGAGGAAAGATAAACCTGAAGGATAGGATTGCTGCAAAAAGGTTTTAGGAACACATCAGTGTACAGGGAAAAGAGACCGAGGGGTACCAGCAGACACCAACCACACAGGAAGGGAGAAAGGTAGAGGAGGAAGAGGTAAGAGAATACATTAGACATGCAATCGAAGCAGCATTTTCGGAGTTAGAACCAGATCAGGCCATAGGGAATGGTCGCGTCTACACACACAAGCAGGAGGACTATAGTAGAAGAAGAGGGAATGACCACAAGGAATGAGAGAAAGGCAGAAGGTAGGGTTCCGGCTGGAACTGCGACAGGTCCAGACGGCGCTACCAATGAGGCTGATAAAGCACTAGGCCAAACAAGCAAATTGAAACCGAGGCAGGTGATTGACCAGATAATTATGGGAGGGAGGTACCCAGTAACTGTAAATTGAGCAGGATGAGATTATTATATAAGGGCAAGGGAGACAAAGACAGTGTTAAATCATAACGACCAATCACATTAACTTCAGTAATATACAGACTACCTATGCAAATTGTAAAAAAGAAGAATGGAAGAATGGGCAGAGAGAAAGCAGATTCTGGGGTAGCTTCAAAACGGTTTCAGGAAAGATAGACGACTAGATGATAACTTATTCGTAATCACTCAGTGCAGAGAGATAGCAATGACAAGTCAAAGGCCATTATGGGTAGCATTTTTGGACATCAAAGGGGCATATGACAATGTGATTCAGGAAAAACTCTGGGACCTACTGAAGGGATATGGGCTAGAGGGAACCGTGAGTTAAGTTTCTAGAACGGGTATAGACGGAGAATAGGGGTGGTTATAACATGGGAAGCCAAAACTACAAGACCAGCAGCCATTAAAAGAGGACTTAGACAGGGTTGCCCATTGTCTCCCCTGCTCTTTATGATATACCTCAGGGAGATGGAAAAAAGGTTAGAGCAGTGCAATCTAGGTTTTGACCTGACGTACATGGAGGAAGGACATAAAGTAAATCAAGTATTGTCGGGGTTAATGTACGCTGACGACATTGTACTCGTATCAGAAAGTCGTGAAAAAATACAGGAGCTAATTAGGGTTTGCAGCAGGGAAGGGGACAGTTTAGGCCTAAACCTCAGTAAGGACAAGTCGGGTATAATAGTTTTCAACGACGAGAAGGGGGAATCCCTGGAGCTACAGGACACAGTGGTAGAACACGTAGAAAAGTACAAATATCTGGGAGTATGGTTAAATGAGCGAAGAAAGTATCTAAAAGAACATGAAGATATTGTAATAAAGAAGGGGAAACGAGATTCAGCTATTATGAAATACAGGGCTGCTCTGGAACTATAATATATAAGAAGTCGTTAGGGGTGTATGGAAGGGAGTCATGCTGTCAGGACTGTCATTTGGGAAAGCGGTATTGTGTATGAGGTCAGAAATCCAGGCAGGGTTAGAGATACAGCAAAGGAGTGTGGGTAGGTTGGCATTGGGGGTACAGGGGAATACACCAAATGAGCGAGTACAGGAAGATATGGGTTGGGCATCTTTCGAGAGTAGATAAGCGATCATGTAAAGTAAACTTTGAACAAAGACTAGCTGAAATTAAGGATACGCGATGGGCGTGGAAAGTGTACAAGTAGTCTATATATGAAAAGTCTAACACTAAGTGAACAAACCAAACCCGCAAGGTGAGATTTAAATACATTCTACGAGATGGAGCCGATCAGAGCATATCAGTGAAAAAGAGAGCAAAGTAAACTGAGAGGAAATTGTGTTGGAAGAGAGAATGCAGTGGAAATCAGCTTTAGAACAATCGACAGGGCACACAAACAAGAAATAATGAAGGAACAGCTGTATGATAATTCAGTGGGGAGCTCATTGCTGTTTGATGCTAGAACAGGGGTGCTAAGAACGAAAACATATAGGGCTAAATTCCAGGAAATAGACACTCTGTGCGACGTATGCAACCGCGAAAGGGAACCTATAGAACATCTAATCTTAAGGTGCACAGGGCTTCGTCCCACCCTTATTGGGAGATGACTATGGATTTGGAGGAGTCACTAGGGTTCTCAGACATGGATGGACGAATGGATAGGGAACGAATTGCGGTAACTAAGAGGAGATTGGAAGATTGGTGGAAAAGATCTAGGGAGGGGTGAAAATACAGATAAAAAAGCAAGGGTAACACTCTGAAAAAGGGGGGAGGGGTTGTGTTAAAACAAAAATTTATACAAACAACAAAAAAAGATGACGAAATGTTAGGCTAGGTGGTGCAAGCTGCCGCCCGTTACAAAGGGTATAGCCATTATTAACCATCCATCTCATCCGCAAACAAGTTGCTCGCAGCTGCGCGTACAAGTCCGGGCGCTCCGGCAGGCTCAGGCTAGGACTATTCCTTCGCCTGCCCTACCGAGAAAATACAGTTTAAATTGGATTATGGAACAGAAAATCTAACTGGATTTTTTTGCCGGAAACCTGAAATCAAGTTTGCAGACTGCAAACTGGTTTCAAATTTCCAGCAAGAAATGCAGTTAGTTTTTCTGCTCATAATCCAGTTTATACGGTTTTTTTCCGGTCTGGCGCCGATCTATTCGAGCGAGATCTTCTTCACCCGGCTTCCACCTATACTGGCAGGGGCCAACGGCCGGCGCAGGGAACGACTCAAGCTAGCCAAAGAAGTGGCTCTTATTTCCGACTGGCTCGAAAGTTGGAACCGTGTTCGAACCACTCAAATGTATTTTAGAGCGCAGTTATTAGGCGCCCGTTTTCGGGTTGAGTGGCGTCGGCGTCGCCGTCGGCGTAACTGCGCGTTGCATCGTGGGACGTCACACGTGACGTCACGAGGGTAAAATTTCCCGCTAAGTGTGGCGGGAAAATTTCCTGCCAAACTTAGCGGAAAAATTTCCCCGCGAAATTTTGCGGGGAATCTTCCGCAAAATTTAGCGGGAAAAATTTCACGCACATAAATATAGCGGTGAAAATATTAATAAATTTTCGCTTAATAATTAGCGGGAAATTTGCCAAATAGTTCCCGCTAAATGGGAGGAGCGTACGGAGGGTGAGGAGGGCATACCTTCCCTTCCTCCTCAAGAACTGCGCTCTAAATTCGGCTTACATAAAATTGTAGACGTCTTTCATTTTTTAACACACTATTTGCTAATGGTATTTCACGTTATTAGTGCAATCGGGTTTCAGCTTTTGCAAGAGTGTAATGAACTAATCACACGAGCCAGTTTTCACTGCGCCACCACTGCCGCTACGTATCGAGGGAACTTTAGTCTTCCTGCACGTGCGAAAACCTCGGAGGAGCTCTGCACGAGCAGAGCTATAAGAAGGCACGGCCCTCATTCACGGCCGTTGCGCTCCTGTGAACTAAAGCACTAGCCTCTTCTACACTCATAAAGCCTGGCAGTTCGACCACGGAGCATAGAGTGCCCGGTCGCAGATTTGGAGCACCAGAATGTGGCACAGAGCTTTTCTCGGGGAACCTGGACGTCAGCGCACTGCTTGTTGCAGCGGCGAGGACCCGAAGCATGGTTTTCAAACCCGACAACAAATGAAGCGGCAGCGCGATGAAGGTCAGGGAGTACGAGCGGACATTCCATCGCTCGCAGAAGTGTGTTTCGTCGTCTCGCCGCAGCGCGGCGCCCGTCACGTAGCTCTCCTCTCAGCCGTTGTCTGCCGCTCTACCTTTTGAATTGCGGCGGCCGCTTCTCGCGGCAATCTGCCAGGATTTGTCTGTATAGAGGAGGCTATGACTAAAGTTATGGTGGTGTCACGCGTGCGCTGAACTCTTAGTGAGATCGGTCTGTTTGCGTGCAGATGGAGTCTCTCATGCAGCTGATTCCCTGGCAGTGCGTGTATCGGCTTCGGCGGCCTTCATAGCTGGTTCGTCGCATGGAGGTTTATTGCCGACGAACACGCGGCGGCGTGTTGTAGTAGATTTTCGCAGCGCAAGCTTCGCTATTATACTTCGCTCCCGGAGTTCAGCCTATAGATGCGAGCCTGTAATGAGTAGCGTAGCGTCATGCACGAGTCGTCGTCATAGATGGAAAAGGGCTTCTGACCGTGGTGCCATTTTCAGCGCTTGTATCAACGTTTTTACATTAGGGCTAAAAATTAGGATGAAAAACACAGGCTTGTACGAACGGCGTGCTCGCTTTCGGAATCGACGAACATGCGCGTGATGAGCCGCAAAGAATGCATGCTGAGCTGTGCGACCTTCTCCACCCAGTATTTTGCGAACTTCCCAACCCGGTAAACAGAAAACCTCTGGTGCCGGTGCAATCTTAAGTATTCTTGCGTGTGGCGGGTGCTTTGTGCTCGCTTTCCGAAGCAACGAGCAAGCGTGTGCTGGCCTCTAAAGATAGCACGCATGGCTGCTGATTTTGTAAACATTGAAGCGGTGAATAAGTTCGTATAAGCATCTGTCAGCATTTGCTCACCGGCGCTAACAAAACATAAAAGTAAAAAAAAAAGTCAAATAGAGCACCACTTTTAGCCTTTTATCAACAGACTGACATTGGCTTCTTTCGGCTTCTTCGTAATTATTGTTTCCTTTCATACATGTATTGTTCCTCTGCAGCATGAGCGACCGTGCTGAGGTGTGAGAGCACTTTCTGGAAGAAGTGAACAGCGCGCGTGCACAGCTTTCAGCTGCGCCTCAAGCTGCGCGAGTGTTCAGGGCAGCGGAAGCTTTGGTTTCATAGTCCATGAAAGCTGTGCAAGGAAATGGCGTACGGCACATGCCATCTCCTTGACGCCGGGCGCGGCCGAGGTAAATTGTGCTACGTGTATGTTTATACAGCCGGCAAGTTAGTCTAAATGGTTGTCTGCGTCTCAGCTGTAGATGAAAAGTTTAGCTATTGAGGTACAACCACTAAGTTGGGAGTTTTTAACGTGCACCACGCACTGCGTGCACGTTAAAAATTATACACGACCGCAGGTCTGTACGATACTCATCCATACTGCAACTGGCGGGGGTGGAATAGACATCTCGCGAAATTGAAGCGATCATAGCGGCGTGGTGCCACGCAATGCATCTTGGGTACCTTGTGGACAGTATTTCGGTTTGAATTTGCCAGCTTCTAATAACGACATCCCATAACAACCAAAATCATGTATTTTCTAGTATGTCACTTTCCTTAAATTGATGGTGTTGCCTACCAATACGGATAAAATGCTGGAGCACGTCTTTTGTGGCTCCAGACGTGTCAGAGTTTGTGCGTGGAGCTTTCGCTCCACGCGGCTCCGAAACTGGGTGCACTAACACACTCGGCCACCGATGCCCCCGCCACCGAGATCAGTCTTACCAGAGAACTGTAAGATTTGCTTGCCGTCCAGAGAATGGTTTTAACCAAAGTTCATAGATAAGAGGTTCCTATAAGTCGCAAGTACCGACAACCTCTGTTGAAGACGGGTGAAAAACGTACCGGGAGACCACGACAAAGAGCTGCGCCGTAATTTCCTTTCAGAGTGCTGCTCCATAGCCGCTCATTTTAATGCCAGCCGCCACTTGCTTCTAAGTCTAGCGCAAGACACACGTTCGTGCATTGGCATATTTGATGACTTCAGGCCGCTTGCAAGACAGGCAAATACGGCAAGGGGTTTACTGAGGGCGTGTGACTCTTCCGGTGATCTAAAAACTCATTAAGCGCGAGGTTACCTGGCACGTTTTTACACTCTTAATCTTGTTCCACTTAGGTTCCAGTTAGTAATTGGAAGTTTATTTGCAAAAAGTTCCGCTTAACTAGAAGAAACTGTGTTTCATATACCTCTTAGTTTATGCAGAACAGTTTTTCAAATAAATTGTGATTTTGGTATATAACACAGCGTATACCAGATATTGACACCTGGAAAGCTGTTTCACTTACAGTAACAATAATGTTATGTAAAATGTGTTCCATGTATTGACGTCTGAAACGGCGTTTCAGATAAAGCGTGTCTGGTATATTTCCGTAGCTTTGTTCCAGATATTTCAAGCCATTCTTGTGAACCCTATAGAATGTCATTATATACATCATATGAAAACAAAATTCTGAAAGGAAATACTTCCGGCTACACGAACTTTCTGGCTGCTATGGCACTGCACTCTCTGTTAGAGCAGGTCGGAAGAAATCTTGCGCTTTCGTTTCATCGTCACGCTTCTGCTGCTCGCACGAATACTTCCTGCTGTTTTCGCCAAAAAAGCTTTGCGTTTCGACAGGTTTAGAGAGGGAGTGGAAGCTTGCGCCAACAAGCACAAATTGGGTGAAGTTCGAGCGCAAGGTTTAACTTTTTTCGCAGCAGTACAGCAAAATATGTCAAAACCCTATATGGCCCCAACCACACGTGTCACTGAGTCAAAACATCAGCCGTGGCAGTGCACATCAGGAAGGTGGAGCGAGATGCAGCACCAAACCACAGCCCTCAAGAACATTTCATGTGCAAAATCTACTAAGCCCCCCCTCCCCCCTCCTCCTATCGTTTGAGGTTAAAATATTTTCGCGGACTTGTATTAAAAATAATGAAGTCTTTAACGAGCATGGTGGTTACCTGGAGTCCTGATTGCACCCTCAATACATCCTGACCACGTCAATAATTATTTTTATAATTTTGATGAGAGAAAAGTGTCTTTTTATGTTCTATTTCACGGCTGATTCAATAAGATTTCCGTTTTTATGCTGAACCAAACTTCTGTGCCCAGAAGAGCTAAAGAGCTTTCCCACCGATGATAACATTGTCTCTCAACACGTGACACCGACCCCAACCTCCCCTAACTGATAAAAGAAGCCTGTTTATCGCCCCGATATTCCACAAGTCTCGAGCGAAAGAGCACCGCCTCGACTCGAAAATAGAATCACGAGAACGAAACTGAAACCTCCTCCGATTGATAAGCGCAGTCGGCTAGAGCTGCTGGCTCCAGGGACGCTCAACGTGAGCTGCCTAGGTAGAAGAAACAGCCCCCGTTCACAGCAAGACGGCCGAAGCAGCACCGGGGCAGCATCGGTTTATTAGAATATCGTAATTAGGAGCGAAAGCGTTCAATCCATTAATTGGAAAGTGAAAATAATGAAGATACTTCTGAGTGATCTATATGCTTCCTTGCCGGTGCTCAGGCCTTGGATGTCACTGAGAAGGACTTATGGGTGAGTTCGTGGAAGCATGTCTTATTATTTTTGTGCAAAATGAAAATGCGCGTTATTTGTATCATCCGGGTCCGTTTATACTGATTCATTATCTTTCGTTGCAAAGATAAATACGAAAACCATCATCCACAACTCATTTCAGTGTTGTTTTGGGGGAATGGAAGAACAGAATGGGGAGAAAGGATATATACTTTAACACTGAATGCTTCAAATGCAAAGAAGCGCGAAACTCCAACTGGCAGCGGAGATCGAGCTCTATCAGCTTGGTCAGTGAAAGGAGCATCCAGAAGCGCTGTGCTGAATTCGCTCAAGGCGCGTGCTGACGCGAAAACGGCAATCCAGCCAAATGTGTGCTTGTGGCCTCTCAAGATGAGGCATTTCTTGCAAGAGTGCGCCAAACATAATTCGAAGCTAGTCTTTTTAAATGTTTACTATGGCATTAGTATAACTCCCAGCGAATATGGTGATTTGAGGAATTGCTATGGAAACGCATAAGTAGGGTGAACTTTCTTTATCAGTGTTATTTATCACTTCAACATGGCTGTGATCATTTCGGTTAATTTTCTTTGCCAATATCAGTGACATAAGGGCACGGTCGCCGCAAAGAATACTCACAGAAAATCAGCAAAACGCTGCTTAAAATAGTAGACATCCAGGTACAAAATGCTGTAGGAAGTAATGTTAGGGGGCAATGCATAGGAAAGGAAATTTACGTACTGCCGCAATATACATCCAATGGAGAACGACCTCCGCAGAAAGGAGTCCATGGAACGCTGTGTTATTAGCTCCAGCGAGGAGCACCATAGTTAAGCGTACATTTTAATCTGGTTGAGGGGGAATGAATGATTCGAATAACCTCTTAAACGCGATTAAGACATTGTCTTGAATTAGTCTACCCGTTTGAAGATTCAAAGTGAAATTTCATTAATTTCTATCATAAACCACAACAAACCGTATCGTATCTAAAAATAAAAGAGAAAGGAAATCAGCTCACTCTCTCAATCATTTCTTTGTCAAGCATCCTCTACTATATTCAAGAGAATCGTGGGAAGGATTTTTTGTTTGCAAACAATATATTTGCATTATTTAAAGTGTTATAATTTCTGAGTTGAGAAGTGGGCTGCGTGGCCATTCGTCAGGACTCTAAGAAATCCTGCGGGACAATTATGCACTTTTCTTTCTGTAGCTGGCATGCACTCCGTCCTCGTCGTGGCTGGTGGTCTCACTGGGGTTGGGCATCGATTAAAAATTTTGACCCGATTAATCGCCACCTTTTAATTGGTAAATTAATAGATTAATTGGTCTCGTTCATTCTCTTGCATAATATTTTTGAAGTCAAAATTATATTTTTTATGCAGCCTTTGTTGATAATGTAGATAAACGACGCAATATGCACTTTCGGTATGGGTCAACCTTAATGTACAGTTGAAACAGGTTCAAAGACACTCACACTAACAGATTATTACTTCAGCTGCATGAGGCAAAGAGGTTCGTTGATATCCTCCGGCTAGAGCGACCTCCCGTGATTGTTCAGAACAGTTTCTGCTGCGCTAAACGGACACTCACACGCCTTGAAGTGGCCGGGATAAGCGTAAGCCTTCAGAACCCACGTCTGGAGTTACATATCTTGCCCCTACAGTTTACTTTAGTTTTAAATTTCATTTAAAGTTTACCCTTCACACGGGTGTTCTCGTCCAAGTCTGCGTGGAGGAAGCGGTTAATTTTTACTTTCTTTCGATTGGTCAAAACTTTACTGATTAACCGGTTAAAAAATTAATCGCCATTAAAGCATGATTCGATTAATCGGTGGGTTAATCGACCCATTGCCCAGCCCTAGCTCAACATAATCATTGATTTTGTTTCCTTCGCGTGTGAGCTGCACACCGATAAGTATTCCTTAACGATTAATTTGTGACCTGTAATTTGCCGATTCATTGACTAATGGGTCTTATCTGGGAACTAAAGAATTGCTGAAGTATAAAAATATGAATGTATCACTTTATATGTCTAGGCAACACAAGTGCTGGGATTTGTGTAGTCCTAGCAATACGAATGTCACTACTAAAACATTCTGTCACTAAGAGCTTAATAAACGCAGGAAGCGGTCAGTCCCGAGCACCTTATTATCAGTCCTCGGACAATGAGATTGCAATATTAGTCGATGAAAATGCTGAAGAACAAATCACGAAGCAAGAAGAACGCACATTATAAGCCACGCTCTGCATCTCTTTTTAATATTTGGCAGTGACCATAGCAACATGAAATCCTGAACACCACGCTGACAAGCAGGATTGTCCTACAGCAGAAAGTTAAGCAGCGAATTTGGTATAGGTATAAGACAAGCTTATACTGTAATGTCCCGAATCATCGCCCATCCCCCAGTCATCACCCACAACACTTTTTGAGCAAACATCGATGTCCGAAAAAAAAGAAAAGACAACACAAAAACACTGAGTGATCGCCCACTCTTACAATTTTCCACCGACTTGGGCAGATGCCAAAATATTTTCCTGCGGAATCGCAGTCTTTCCCTCTTCCCCAGCACCGCACGTGTCACTGCTTTCGTCCGCCGCTCGCCTGGTTGTAACGCCATTTACACGTCTGAAGTGAGGCACATGAAAAGGACACCACACACATAGACTCTCTAACACAGCTATGGGTTTTTATCGTCGTCGTCTTTGTACTTCCTCTCCGTCTTTCAACGACTTTTTCCGCGCGACATTGTCAATACTGATGTATGCGCACAAATCTGTTCCGAATCGATTGTCGGTTGATACCAAAATATAAAATAAAGGCAATGCATTAAATAATTTGTCCCGATGGTAAACATAGTCATATAACACTCCGGTGTAGAGTTTGGTAGAATCCACCGATCCAGTCCCGTGGCAGCATTGTTCGAACACCACACATCTTATACCGCGAGGCAAAGTTCACACGTCAAGGAACCTTTTTGCAATATCAGAAAAAACAACCGATGCGTTGCTTATACAGTTTTTGAATTATTAATTTGTAATGTCTCGAGAATAAGTCTTTTCTTGTCATTTCTTTCAAATTTTAACACGGTACTTTCTTCCATTCTGGTACACATCCGCTACATTGATCTATATGCTTTGCGACCTCTGAGTTTGGAGCATTGTTTTTTACATTATTTTGATGTTCATTTAGCCAATTATGTTTAAACATCTTCCAGTCTGCCCAATACAGTTGAGACCGCACAGTCGTAGGAATCGAATAGAACTACTCCTGATTTGCATGGGACTGTCATCTCTTTGTGGGTTATTTGGCAAGTTCCGTTTTTCTCTGTTATACATGTCAACCTTGACAACCTAATGTCATTCTACACGCAGTTGACAGACGCCAAGCTTATGGGCACATCGCTTGATGTTATGCGCCAGCACGCAGCTGGCTGCGCACGATCTATGCCGATCGACGCCTGGTTGGTCCTCGTATTTGGTCTAGTTGACTCACATTATTTGTTTCCATTAACGGAGAAAACACAGCAGTGTTAGAAACGTGCTTTCACGGAACAAACCTTAGCGCTGTATGCCAATCGACGGTGTTTATCGCGCGTATGCGAGTAGCAGACTTTGCGATAGTGAAAACGTTATTTTATGAACATTTCTTACATAAAACAATGAAACCAATTCGAGTTTTGGGTTCAATGTGTCTATTGTGGAGCCGCGCTAGAGAGGCACCAGAAAAAGGGGCGTTTTTTAAAGTTTTTTCTATACTTTTTGTGCTTCGCCACCGAGACATGGCCCAGCCCACTTTTATGAATTTCAGGCGGCAGGGGGATCGGGCAATGACTCGTGACATTACATTATTTGAGTGCAGATTGCCAGTGAGACAAATGTCTTTCACAAAGTAAAAAAATAAAATAAAAAGCACATAAAAGATTATTTTCAAAGACAAGATTGAAATGAAGTCAAAACAAGTCACACTTCACTGAATGTTTCCTACGATTTATCATAAACAACGAACTTTTCACGGATCACAATAATCTCGACGGAAAATGCCTGACTGCTGCCTGCGTGAACGAATAAATATATTTACTCTTGCTGGATGAAGCGAGTTTTTGCCCTCGTTTGTTACTAAAGGTACAGCTGTGCTAAACTCACTTTCACATGAGCCTGAGGTGGTTGGGAGAGATACGATCTGCTGAATTTTGCAATAAGGTCAGAAAGCATTGTGTTTTGGATTTTTCACCCATCTAGTTGATTGGTATCATCATCATATACTTTTTGAACTGAGAAACATAACAGGGCATGTGTTAAATTAAACACGATTCAGTCGAAATCAATATTTTTATCCTCGAATGTTGACTTGGAAAGTATTGCAATTGCAATATTGTAAATATTGGCCCTTAAAGAATGAATTCGTAGTACTGAATTTGACGTCCATAAAAGTGTTTACTTAGGAAGATTAATGACTTATTTGACATGGATTTACGGTTTGAATACGTGAAATACTTTTCAGCCTTACTTCCTGATCATCATCTCTGTAAATGTCCTTAATACGATTGTTTTCATAAGGGTTGAAGGTAATCGAAAATCAACAATACGCTGTATTCTTGAACAGCAGAGTCAGCAATATTCTTAAATGAGAATAGAACTTAAAAGAAAAACACGTAAACAATTGCATGGCTTACAGACTCCCGTCAAATGCAATGAAGGTGCTATAGCACTAATACGCAGTTCCTACCATGCTACCCAGCCTCAGCGTCGACGCTGCGGATGGGGAGGGGGGGGGAGGAAGAGAGCGAGAGAGGGGAATGTAAATGCACCGCTTACCTCCCAACTCCGCGCGACGCAACGCCATTGGTCGCTCGCGCTATGACGTCAAACCAACGGCTGCGCTCAATTGCTGATAATCTTTCCCATGGTCCTGTTCTACGGTGCAACCACACTACACGGGAATAAGAAGATCCTTGCAGGTAGGATTAAAGTTGTCGCATTAAAAATGCAAAAAGGCACGATGAGCGTGCATTCGTTCTTTCTCTAGGGGACCATGTCCAACACTGGTCCGTCACCAGGATCAAGTGCTCCTCAACGCTTACAGCATCAGTCGTTCCGTTGTATCGCAGACAACAAAACCTGGGCACTGGTCACCTCGGAGACGTGGGCGACCCGCTGTTTCTGACTCCGCTCATCGAGGCGGGTCGCCTGGACGAAGCGAAGGCACTGAGCCGCGTGGGCAGTCTCGGGGACGTGGAGGATGTGCCGAGCCACGCGGGATTCCTCACCGTCAACAAGCAGCTGGGCAGCAACATGTTCTTCTGGTTCTTCCCAGCGAAGGTACGGTGAGCAGGACTGCCTCACGGACAGCTTAATAAACGCAGAGCGTGGTTAGACCCCGAGCATCTCATTATCTCTCCGCAGCCAATGAGATTGCAACGTTAGTCGATAAGGACGTCAAATAACTTAAATCACGAACGAGGAGTGAACATAAAGGGTGACTGAAATGCCGAGGCTCGATCTAAAATGGATCGTAAAAATCGGCGCCTGCACGAGAGATCTAAACTTTTCGTCAAACGTTCATTTCACAGGTGGGTTTACCTTTTAAAATTGCGAGGCGTAGCTCTCTTTCTGTAAAACATAGGGCAAAAGGCTTGCCAGGGTCAACGGCGGACGGCGACGCAGACGACCGAGTAGAGTGGCGGGCGCGTTTGGCGCACGATATTGATAGATGGCGCTACCTCCTTGTTCCGGCTTGCTTTTAAACAAAAAAATATCGAATGCGCCCGCGTGGACCATGGTCTTTTAAAATTAGCATAATGTTTTTGTAATGCACCTGCGGTTTAAAAATAAATGCGGACAATGATAGCAAAACTTGAAGTAACAAAATTAAAGAAAAACGCGGTTGCATAACGACGGCGCTCTCGCTGCCGACGGATTTCGTCTGCATGTCGTCTGCTTTCTTTCGCTTGTCGGCTACATCCATACATGTACGTAATGCGTTACTAGTAATGAGTTACTTCTACGTATTTACGTTTTCTGTAACGAGTAACCTTTTTAGTAACTTTTCCAGAAAAGGAACGAGTAACGTACTTAGTTACTTTTAAGGCTAAGTAACGAGTAACGGTATTTCGTTACTAGGAGTAACGTGTACAACAACGTTTAAACAGCCTCGTTTTAATACTAACATTAATACGCGTCTATTGCGATGCAGATGGGCATCCCGAAAAACCACTAAACAGTATGACAATACAGCAACGTTTATCGCTGAACACGTCAGTCGAACTCCACAGCTGGGAATATCCTTCACCCAGCGAACACAATAAGGTTCGTTGGTCCAACCTTCTAGAATCGTGTACAGACCAAATGTAAACCCGGAGGCTGCCAACACGGGAAGGCACAGAACCCATTGCCAACTTCGAACTTTAGAAGCAGAGGGAACAAAAGGGAGAGGAGGAAATTTCTTTTGTTCCCTCTTCCTGAAACACAACGCTGCCGTTCCTTCCAGCCCGTCAGTAGAACGACACTTCAGCGTCGCCGAAGATGTATTCTCAAGGATGCGGGGAAACATAACTGATGAAAACTTCGAGAAACAACTCCTGCTCAAGTGCGACGATTACTGAAAAAAGAAAACAAAAAACAAACAAACAATGACAATAAACTACACACACACACAAAAAAATGCAGTTGTGTATTTTGTTGTCGAAGTGAAGAGAAAAATAACTTGTTACTTTTGAGGTAAAGCAACGCGTTTCTTTTGGGAATTGGTAACGAGTAATGTATTTAGTTACTTTTTGAGCGAGTAACGAGTAACGGTATTCATTTACTTTTCAGAGCGCAGGTCTTTGGCGCTCGTTTCCGGGTTGAACGGCGTCACAGTCGGCGTCGGCGTCGGCGTAACCGCGCGCTTCGCAGTATGGAACGTTTCTCCGCTAACTTTAGCCGGGAAATTTTTCTACTAAATTTAGCGGAAAAACTTCCCGGTAAATTTAGCGGGAAGATTTCCGCGCTAAATATAGAGGAAAAATTTCAACGCTAAATTTAGCGGGTTAAGTTTCCTCGCTACATTTAGCGGTGAAATTGACGTCACGTGACCTCAACACCAATTCAGTTTCCCCACTAAATTTAGCGGGGAAAATGACGTCACGACTTCGTGTAACGTCCCCCATGAACAAATTCAGCGGCAGGAGGAGAGGAGGAGGAAAGGAGGAGGAGGATGGGAGGAAGAGGAGAAGGGGGAGGAGCTGGAGGAGAGGAGGAAGGGAGGGTACGGAGGAAGAGAAGGAGAGGCATACCCTCCCATCCGTACCCTCCCCTCCTCTTCCTCAAGAGCTGCGCTCTAGTTTCGCATTACAGAGCTTTGTAAACGTCTTTCATTTTTTGGGGGCTAACGTGTAGATGTCTGGTTACACCTTCCGACGCTGCTCCCCACGCCATCTATCAACACGTGCGCCAAACGTGCCCCTCCACACGGCTCGGTCGTCTGCGTCACCGTCCGTCGTTGACCCTGTCTAGATTTTCGGCCCTATTTTTTACAGAAGGGGAGCTTGTAATTTTGAAAGATAAATCCCACCTGTGAAATACACCTTTGACTAAACGTTTAGATTGCTACGTGTAGGCGCGCATTTTTACGACCCATTTTAGATCGAGCTTTGGCATTCCAGACACCCTATGTAAAGCCGCACCCCGCGTTTCCTCAGCTCTCAGTGGATATAGATGAAAATACCTGATAAAGGAAAACCTAATTTGTAGGAATACCAGAACCGCAGAAGAGGATCACACAGATAACGATGTTTTGCTCACACTGAGTGTCGCAGTGATGTAATTTACAACTAAGAATTCACCGACGAAGTTTCTCCGCGAATATTACTCACATAACGCGAACAAGGACGAGAAAAGGCACACATACGACGGGTACTGGCGCTGGTCCTCGTCATATGTGCGCTTTTTTGTCCTTCTCTCGATAGCGCGCTATTTGATTAGTTCGAAATATTATACCTTTTCATAATTTATTTAACATTTTTTACTCACTTTCTGTTCATTCATTTACGCCTGTACCGAAATTTGAGAATATTGCTGGACTTGACAAATTTCCTTCCAGGAGAACCCAGAGACAGCTCCCGTGGTTCTCTGGCTACAAGGCGGTCCCGGTGGTCCCTCGCTCTTCGGCCTCTTCTCGGAGCACGGACCGTACTACGTCGCCGAAGGCGGCATCCCAAAGCTGAGAGAAGTCACGTGGGCTCGCCGCTTCTCCATGCTCTACATTGACAACCCCGTGGGAACGGGGTACAGCTTCACCGGGAAGGACCAGGGCTATGCACGCAACGAGACAGATGTTGGCCGAGATCTGCTGGAAGCGCTGCAGCAGTTCTTCACCCTCTTCCACGAGTTTGCCGGGAACGAGTTTTACGCCTCCGGAGAATCGTACGCCGGTACGTGCTCATCATCGGCTCGCTTTCCGATCCCCGTAAACTTAAATTCTACCGGAGCCGATGCTATACAATCTGATGGAGCCAATCACGCAGTGACAAAATCGCATCGTCATGGTGCTCATCGCTTTTGTTGCCTTTGCTGTGACCGACTCTGGGAACGCACAGTTATCCTGCGCTTTTTCTCCACACGTAAAGAAAGGTGACGGACATGATTAAGTTGACCTTATATAACACTGTTTGATTGGGCCCGTCGGCTTGCAGCGTCTGAATTGCACTGGTTTACGTAAGTCAAGCCAAGTGTAACTCAGATTTTGTGAGCGTCGCGTGGACGCAATGTGTAGGATGACGCGGCTACTCAGTTCATCCCATGATGGTTCGATCGATTGAAAGAAATACAACTGTAACTATTTTTGTTTTAGCAGAGTAAAATTTCAGGCTAGCAAGGTCTAGAAAATCATGCATGTAGTAATAGAGCTGCGTTTATTTTTCCTCCTGTCAGTGGAAGATAGTGGAGTGCTTCCAAGTGTGATCATGCCGGGGACGTTCTTATATAAAACTAAAATTCTAAACAAAGGGAAAAAAACAAAGAAACTACGCTCGTAGTTTTGCTTGGTCAGTAACGAGTGTTTCCGCGAAGGTAGCGTGCATTATTGTATTTTTATAAATTTACTTACGAAGAGTTCGTGGATATTTGACGTTCCACCTTTTTCCCAAACAGGAAAATATGTTCCTGCTGTCGCTTACGCCATCCATACGGCCGTGCAGCCCCGTGTCAAGATCAACTTGAAAGGCATCGCCATTGGCGACGGCATGGTCGATCCCAGTACAATGTTTGACTACGCAGACTTCCTCTACCAGATTGGACTGGTGGACAGCAACCAAGCCGCCTACATTCGTGAAGCGAGTCAGAAGGCCAAACAGTTCATCGACGACGGTCGCTACCTGGACGCCTTCTACATCTTCGATGCTCTTCTAAACGGTGACATCGTCAAAGAACCTTCCTATTTCAAGAATGTCACAGGGCTCGACTTCTATTACAACTTCCTCCTATCCAAGGAGCCAAAACAACTCGGATACTACAACGCTTTTGTGCAGACAGCCTTAGTTCGTAAACCAATCCATGTCGGGAAGCTTACATTCAACGACGGCAACGCGGTCGAAGCCCACCTCCTCGAAGACATAATGAAATCAGTGAAGCCGTGGCTCACTGTATTGATGGAAAACTACAAGGTGATGATCTATAATGGCCAACTGGACATCATCATTGCTTACCCGTTAACGGCCAACATGATCTCAACAATATCGTGGTCCGGCGCAAAAGCCTTCGAGAATGCACCTCGAAAGATCTGGCTGACTCCAAGTGGAGAGGACGTGGCAGGCTACGTTCAGACAGGTTGGCAATTTTACAGAGGTGCTAGTGAGGAACGCAGGTCACCTACTGCCGTTCGACCAACCAGAGGTTGCTTTGGACATGATAACAAGGTTCATCGAAGGACGGCCCTTTGTGCAGTGAATAAATGTATTTTCGTCCTATACAAAATAAAATGACAGCGAATTCAATTGGCAATAGTCATAGAGCAACCCTCTCTTTATCCCCTCCCTTGATTCATTAGGTAGCGACTTGCACCGTCAACGTTGGGTCAGACATCTTCTGCTGTCCATCCTTCTTATCACCTCAACGTAAAAAAAAACCAGGCAAACAAACAAAACAAAGAAGAGAAAATGGGTCACGTTCGTTGTTTGCTTAATACATCAATTTATTTCCGACATCTCAATGCGGATAACATCGTTCCACTTCGGGAAGGACGGCCCTCTGGTGTCAAAGAAGTTTCATGAAACTGGCGATCCTATTGATAAATCTTATATGTAATGTATAAGACATGTTTTAGTCCAATAAATGCATATGGTCAAATACGAACACATAGGAGCATACAAGAACCTTATAAGAAAAATATAACATTATTTAGGAAGTTATAAGAAACTTATAAGAAGTTTCTTATAATTTTTTATACAATCTCATATGGTCTTATAAGGTTCTTGTATGATCTTACTTGATCATATGCGTTTATTGGACCAAAATATTCTTATACGTATCAGATTTTTCACTAGGGGAGTTGATGGTACGCGTGCATTTTCAACCTGTTGACTCAAAGAGTCTGAGAGCCACGATGACGATGATCCACACCAAATTCAAGAGTTTCAACCATGAGTTCAGTGGCGATCTTTGGGATATCGCCATGTGAGGTCCATATCACTTGGGTGGAACCATTTCCGACACACGTAGTTCATGTCGCGGAGCTCAGAGCCCCCCAGAATTGAAAATGGTTGGTTGCAGATATCAACGCTTTCTTTTCAGATCAGGAGTTGTTGGAGGTCGATTCGCAAGGAGTTGGAACTTTTCTTCTTAAAATGTGATATCTGAAAGTGACCGATGTTCAATTGCGTCTAGCTGAATCAGCTGAATCATGGCAAGATGGCTTTGACAGAAAACGTTGCGTCTCGACCAGCGAAAACAAAGAAACACAAAACCAAAACAGTTTCTTGTGGCTTGGATGCTTATATTTTGGACGAACATTGTCAATTATAATATTTAATCAAAACCCAGTGTCCACCACCATTTCAATGACTGGTTTGAAAGTTTTTTGTTTTTCGGTATGGGTTTGTATGGTTTGGGTGCGCAAAAAAAGTCGCGGATAGTTCTTCATTTTAAATTATAATGTGGGTTATAGGACGTAAACCATAGTATCTGAAAACTTGCCGTGTTTTGGGCCCCTTTTGGGCGGGGCAGCTTCTTTGGAAGTCCAGAAGCTGGCCTTCATGGAGCTGTACTGTCCAGTCGGTATTGAAAGCAGGGTAGACGATACGCGTGTTTTAGGCGAATCGTGTCTCCGATTAGGGCCACGTCACTACAGTTTTGAAGTTGGTGATGAGGTAGACCACGGCACCTGGCTGAAGCCCAAGGCTTCAGGCAGGTGCCGTTTATATATATATATATATATATATATATATATATATATATATATATATATATATATATATATATAATATATATATATATATATATATATATATTATATTCATATATTTTAAACTTTAACATTGGGAATATTTATAATTGTGGAATTTCTGAATACATTGTTCAAGACATTTCTGTCGTAATATGTTTTTCATTCTTAAGTTCAGTCTATAGCACTGTCATCAATTATAATATCTGCGCAGCACGATGACACAAGATAAGGCTGTGTGCTCTAAGATGCTCTACAACTTTAATACCACAGAATTAAAAGAAATGCACGACGCCATCTAATGATCATTAGATGGCGTCGTGCATGGATGCAGCAGATGATAAACCCAATTGGGTAAACCAGCGTGCATAGGAGGGAAAATATACCTATGTACTCTAATAAGCGGCTGGATATAAAACAACTAAAATTATTTTTGTTTGGTCAGTAATATGCGTCATCTACTGGTAAAACAAGGCAGTCATTCTGTTTGTTTTTCGGTGTTTCCGCTGGTTCTTGTCAATCTAGTATGATATTTTAAGTCAAAATATACTAATGATGTAGTTGAAAGCCAATTTGTAAGCTTCGAACAGTAGAAAGAATATGTAATAACATACGGGACTCTGTTGACGAACATATTACACTAGGACCCAAGATAGTACTAAATTTACTTAAAAACAAAAGTAAAAAAAAGTCTTGTCAACTGTGTTTATCGGAAATATTTGTTTATTTCTCGTTCCTGCGACTTTTGCAGACAACATCGGCAAGGTTGAATTGGATACTGCGCTTGAATCTTTCTTATTAATTGATGTACCGATCGTCGCGGCCACAACCAGACGTAGCGGCTCTGCTTTAGCGTAAACTTATGCTTCTCGTCACGGTTGAACACAGTCACCGTCAGCAACACCGTCGTCAAGGCGTTGCTGGCCACCGTAAATATACTAAATACCTCGAAGCTGTCGGCGCAGTGCGAACACGAAACAGAGAAAACTGTAACAGATGTGCACTCTGAACGTACACTCTAAGAAATGCCTGCGCGTCTACTCATCCACAAAACACTCAAAGTGTCAATCTCTGCGATCTACGAAATGAGCTCAGCTGAATGATGAGGCGGAACATCCGTTTAGACCTAAAAATGAAGTCTGCACTGCTGGCATTCCGCAACGCTAAGCGTCATGCCTGCATTGCGTAATGCCACAGTGCAGACTTAATTTGGAGGTCTAAACAGATGTTCCGCCTCATCATTCGCTGAGCGGATTTCGTAGATCGCAGAGATTGGCTCTTTGAGTGTTTTGCGGGTAAGCAGACGCGCAGGCATTTCTTAAAGCGTAAACTTTATTGACGATAACCCCCCTCGCCGCAAAGTAATCGCTGCTCACGGATTGACGTGCATAGCGCACAACAGTAAACCTATTTGTATAGATATACACCAACACTAGTTCGCAAAACATTTTTGTACTCGCCATAGAAACACTTGTAAGGCTTATGGACCGTCGTGTCTTGAACCCCACACTGCTGGAGAGTGATGCGTCCGCGAAGTGCGCCGTCGGTTTATGTAGTAGACTAGGGGTGGCCAGGCTGACGCGACCTAAGAGCCGCCAACAAAACCACGAAACTTCCAAGAGCCGGCGGGGGGGGTTGGGGGGGCAAACCTTTGCTTAGAGCAATAAACGAAACTCGAACTACTTACAATCGATCCGAGTCAAAAGCAGTACAACAGTACGTAAGATAGCAGTAGCACAAGACTACCAAACCGCAGCCTCTCTTCCAATCGAAAGCGCGATCCATTTTTTTTTCAGGGGGGGGGGGGAGTACTCGTGTGACCGGGAAGGAGGCGGGTGAGGCGGGTGAGGGGGGCAAGTAGAGGGAAGCCGCGAGCCGCAGTTTAACACGCGAGGAGCCGCATGCGGCTCGCGGGCCACAGCTTGGGCCACCCCCGTACTAGACCCTCTAAACTGCCACTTTAATTGACGTGCTAACAGGTTGATGTTCCGTCATTAATGTAATAGTCAGATCAAAATACATTTTCGCCAGAATCTTTCCCTTTGATCAACGTCGTGGCCATTTTGCTTGTAGATACTGCTTTTCCGTCGGCGCCCCTGCTCTCCCAGTCACGTGACCTGAAATTCCCACTCCTAGGGACACTAGTAAACTTTATTCCGCGGTTAGCGTTCGTGAAAACCCACCCAGATGGCGTTATTTCGCTGACGGTACTCAGTTACGCGGAGAAAAAAAAGTATTTCATTTGCTGCAGTAGTTATGGTGCCTCCCTCGTTAAATAATAAACAAAATAAAACAAGAACATTATACAAATGTGGGGTAAAATGTTTACTCGTCAATACCTTTAGTTTCAGTATGCATAGGGTGCTGACAAACGACAGTATCACTAAGACTGCGTTCCGCACAGATACCGGCCTTTACAAGTTCATGGTGATGCCGTTCGCGCTGACGACATCCCAAAGATTGGTGGACGACCTGCTCTGAGACCCCCGAGACTTCCCTCGAGCCTACCTGGATGATATAGCTGTATTTAGTAATACGTGGGAGGAACACTTGCGGCACTTCCGAACAATTATGGAGGTAATATGTCAGAAGAGATTGACATTTAAACAAAAAACAAAAATGCCAATTTGGGAAACGGGAAGTTTGTTATCTCGGACAGCTTGATTGGGAACGGAGAGACACAACCTGATCCAGAAAAAATTGAGACCATTCAATCCTTCTAAAGACCATACACGAAAACCGAGGTACGTTTTTTTCTTTGGACTGGTCAATTTCTACCGGAACTTCATTGAGAACTTTGCGAAGCTGTCAGCGGTACTCCAGATCTCACACGTAAGGTTTAACCTAGGAGGTAGTTTGGACGCCTTCATGCGAGACAGCATTTCAGGCACTGAAGCATAGGATATGCAGCTGCCCTGTGCTGCGAAGTTCAGACCCAAGCCGAGCATATATCCTGCAGGTTGACCCGAGCAACAGAGCGCTTGGAGTCATTCTGGCACAAATGAGCGGGGCCGTCGAAAACCCAGTTGCATACGCAAGCCGCAAATTGCTGCTGCGCGAGACAAAATATGTAACCATCGACAAGGAGTGTCTTGCGATTGCGATTGCCCTTTAACATTCTAATGTGTATGTGTACGGACAACACATCACAGTTTATCCAGGCCATAACAACCTGCAATGGTTAAACAGCAGCAGACAAAACAATGACCGTCTGCAAAGGTGGAGCCAGTTGCTGCAGGCCTACCTGCAGCATCAGGTAGACCTGCATTTGAATGCGGATGCCTTGTCTCGGATTTAAGGGAAAGATTTTGGTGCCTTTACGCACCGAAAAAAAAAAAGATTGCGAGGTTTGCTTTTTTAATGTATGAAATATTTAGTATTTTCAGTGTTCCCTTATGTGTGTTTCCCTGCCTTCGTGCTTCTAATATTGTATTACTGGAAAGGAGCTCATAAGGTAAAAAATGAATCAGCAAGTGTTTTGTGAGAAGCGGGGCGCCAACGTATTACATTGCTGTGTGATCGCAGGTTGCTCCTTCAAGAGGCGTAGGGTTAGCATTTGAAGTTTGACTTTGATGTTTGAGTTGGAGTGACATTTTGCAACTTTAAGAAACAAAAGGGGTTATCACTGTACAACGACAACAAGCAGAGTTTGGTGGACAGAGGCACGTCAACCTCTTTCGCAGACTTGTTTTCGTTTTGATGCGTTAGCGCGTGTAATAAAGAAGTGGTCATGGCACTGAACATAGCGGCCGAGCGGGGAAGCATGGCGCGTTCGGGAGTATGAAAAAGACGAGGTATGCGATTTTTTTGCACGAGAGTGGGGCAATCGGCTGGAAATGTCAGAATCTGGTGACGAGATAGCTTCAACCGAGCTGACTACACGACGGTGATCTGTTTGTCTATGCTGGAAAAAGTGGTGGAGAAACTGCATCGTGACGTCGTCGGTGGGAGGAGCCTAATCTCCATCGCCAACAAAACTACATCGGAAGAGAACTGCACCGTGACGTGTCCGGTGACGTCGCCGAACTGTGGTGATTGAGTTGAAACTACATCGTTTTTTCTTCCTACAGGGAATTTCGGAGAATCGTAAAGCTCGGCAGTTAAAGGGGTCATGAAGCGATTTTCCTACTTCTTCCTCTATAGCTTTAATCCTCAACTCAAATGCGAATTGTGAAATCACGTCGTCCTGACATTCTGCGGCACCGGTGCGATGACTCCTAGCTTCCACCGTGCTTTTTATGCACACCATAGAACTTGTCATTCGCCAATGACGATAAGTTCCGTCAGGGCACTCATAGGCCACGAACGCGAATCCAAATATTCGTCGACGGATTGATTGTTGACGAGCGCATACGTCCGAATGACGCAGTTCTCGTGTCCAATGCGTGAGCTGGGTTCGGCTGACGTCAGGTTGGCACCACTGACGCGCTTTGGAAACCGCGGATGTACGAGGGGCGTTCATAAAGTTCGTATTATTGTCACGAAGGAATAGAGATTCAGCAATCAAACTCGAGTAGGAGTTGAGACTTTCTCTACATGTTCGCCACCAAAAGTTACCCACTTTTTCCAGCAATGCACCACATGCCGGAGGCCATTGTTATAGAACTCCTCGTCTTGAGTGTTCAGGAATCGCTCCACTTCAGCAATCACTTGGTCGCCGTCCTTGAAATGCTTTCCTCTTATTTGGCCACACTAGAAGCGTCTGTGCCATTTAACCGAAAGTGTCGTAAACTGGGAGGTTGTCCCCGATCAACGCTTCCAGATTGGAATGAATATCCTTGGCATTGCTTCCCTTCAAATGAAAAAAAAAAACGGATCACTGCATGTGCTTGGCACCAACGGGCGGTGCCATTTTTGTTTCGTCTCCCTAGCGGCGTTCCGAGCTACTATAGCATGCGATGTTTATACTGTGCGGAAACTAGAGGGACGCGCGCTCATGTTGATGCCTGTTTTGTTCCGTTTCCTTTAATTTTTTGTGCCGATAATACGAACTTTATGAACGCCCCTCGTATCATAGTGAAAAAGCGGAAAGCTTTCGAAGGAAAGAAGGTACAAAATAGTCCACTATATTTTCAAATGTTCGTACCAAAAAACTGGCTTTTGACTTTCTACCCTCTTTCGTTTGGCCAACTAAAGGATATGCGATTAGTCCAGTCCCAATTTAGAATCATTTATCGCTGCCCAAAATTCGAAGCAATTTAATTAAACGATTTTTGTTGAAATTTGTCGCATGAAATATTTAGTTTACTTAAGTTACATAAAAACTATTAGCATTAGCTGCAGCCCTCTACGTTGCGCAGGTAGGGAGTCATGGCCGACAACACGAAGAAGCGTAAGTAAAGTCCTCGCATGTCGGTCTACCAGATTAGCCTTCTGAACGACTTGACAGAAAACCAAGTTTTAGTAAGGGCCGCCACTGACAGTCCTCTGACCAAGCCTGAGCGGGACGAGTTGTGGGAAAGAATTCGTGGACGAGCTGAACGCCCAAAGTCCGTCCATCAAAACGCAAGCAGAATGGAAGGGCCACTGGAATACTCGTGTGTGCCACGCCCGAGCACGGGATTCGGATATAGCTTGTGCTGCTTGGCCGTGTATCACTACTGCGTGGTGCACGTTAAAAACCCCAGACTAGCAGTCGTACTGCACTGGCTAAATTGTTTATCTACAGTTGGTAACGATGTCGCCATGTTTCAAGCAGACTAACCTCTTGCTGTATAAACAACTAACGACAGATTTGACTTTTTGACTTTGTTTTACTGCCTTAGTTCTACTTCTCGTGTTGCACGAGAAAAAAATGTTCTGCGGGGGTTAAATTTGTGGTGAAGTAGGAAGGAAAAGAGAACAAAAGATAATATTTCCTCAAGGGGGTTCGTAGTAGAAGAGGAGGAAAAAGAAGATCAGTTGCTAGTCCCACGTGTGTATGGTCCTTTCTTTGTGTATGTTTATTCTAGCTCAGCTGGCCTTACCTAGTAGTTGCTTAAAATAAAGTATATATATATATATATATATATATATATATTCGCAACTTCTCTACGACCTATAGGGGGCGCACTTGTGCCTAATGTCAGAATCGGCTGTCATCTGGATGATCGTCGCACAACAGCGGTGCGAGGCTGGCCCGCGACGCGTAAGTAATTCTAGCGGTTACATATAACGAGATGTATTAGAGCCTTGCTGCTATTTTTTTTCACGCCAGGAAGGTGTAGGCAAGCCCATTTATTATGAGGTCAATCGTCCAGGAGCTAGGGAACGCGATTCTCACACCGCGGTACCACCATCGCTGAAAGTTGCGAATACCTGATGGGCGAACCAACTAGCTCAACTTAAGCCCGTTACCCTTGCTTGGCTTTTCGCTCAGCCAAATCGCTTATATGGGGTGCACTCAAATGAAAACACAATCTTGTTGAATTGTGTAAGAGTATTTAGAATATTTATTGGTCACGCCGCTGAACTTGCATCGCTCGAAGAACTTCCTTTTTGTGAGCGCCTTCTCCTGCTTGAGTTTGCTGGAAACACAGCCACTTCGATCCGAGGCAACCGATGATAGCTTTGGTGACATCAACAAGTACGGTACTCACAGAGCACTGGTGAACACCAATGGTTTCGTCGCTCCCGACGGTTCCCTGGAAGCCGCCAGCGGCGTAGAAGCGTAGAGCTGCGAGGACTTGTTGTTCGACCGCCAGCACAAGGGGCCCTTCGCGACGCCGCTGGAGCTTTCCGCGAAGCTGGTCGCACAGCCAGCGAGTCATCCCTTTGGTCAGCCGGTATTCACCCACAAACCTCGCAATCGCTCGTCTCGAAAGCATCCCGGTGAACTCTAAAAAACACAACCGCTGGCGAACCCAACAGTAGAGATGCATATGTTAGGGTCGCCATCCTTTACGATTCAGAACGATCTCCGGCTTCGCCCTGACCCTCAGTTAACTGCGCCGTCAAAGTGCATCGTGAAGACGTTTTGACATCACCGCCAACTGCATCATTTTATGAGCTTAGCTCGAACTGCATAGGGAAAAACTACATATCAAGGTCATGTCACGTGACCCGACAGATTAGCCAATCAGTGCCCGATGCAGTTTTCACATCATTTAGTTTGCGTTCTAGCATATATAGACTGAGCTACACACACCAAAGGAGGAGAGAGACTGACAAGCGAACGATACTCTACATCATGGGGAGATAATGGACTGAGTTATTTTACCTAAGCTTTACAGTCGCCACGTCAACGACCAAAAAAGAAATTACACCATCTTCCCGAGGGGAACCATGGGGTGATGCGGAGCATCGTGTTGGTTCCGAGGAAGAGTCAGTTGCGTGCTGACGTCGAGAGATGGCGCCACCGACTGCCCTAGCGGTACCCCCAACGCAAGCCTTCGTCGCGGCTCGCGGCAGAGAAACTTAAAACGCTCGCCGCTCGCCGTTTTTTTTTTCACACTTGAAGGAGAGGAGACTAGAGGAGGAGATGTTGCGCGTGCGCGCGCGGTGTGAGTAGAAGCGAACGCACGCGCAGTGCACGCAGCTGGTAGAGAGAGAGAGCGGAGAGAGTAACGCGCAGCTGTTGGAGAGAGGGAAGGAGGAGAGTTGCGCGTGCGTAGTGTGAGTGCGGACTGCAAGGCCGCGGGACATAGACCCGAGTAAGAGATGCTCCGCATCTAAAAAACAAAGGACGTCCGAACACTAGCACAGCAATACCAACAGCGTGCCAAGAAATAAAGGAGAGTAAACAACAGCCTTACAGCAAGGTTACATAGCCCAGTAAACATGGTGCTGCAACCAAAATATTCTAGCACTTCATCATCGCGCAGGGCACAATGGCTGTTTTTTTTGTTGTTGTTTCGCTGCGGTGGTAATCCGTTCATCAAGCTACGTTTCATCGACAAGTGAAGTTTCGGGCGGCGGAGAAAAGCTCACCGAGAAAAGCTCGTAGAAGAAAAGCTAACAATAGAAAAGCTCACCGCAAAACCGGCAAATGCAAGGAAGGCTCGACGAAATTTTCATTTTTCATATCCTAGCGGATTGTGCGACACGCGTGGCAATTTAACACAATTAGGAACGCCACTTCATAAAAATATTGCCCTCATTTTCGTAATATGGGCATATCCCCAGAAATTAGTGATCACCCATTTTCGTGTAATAATCACGCCGCAAGTATTAAATCCGTAAGGATGACAATAATTTATTGACTGCTTGACAGTGCGCCGTCAGTAGCTGTCAGATCAAGAGGTTTTTTGATGCAAGCTGATATGATTCGCGTTATGTGAAGCGTTCCAGCACCGAAGATTATGGGTTCCTGATAAATGAGTAGGTGCTTGCTGATGTAATCAGTTTCGGCTACGTTGTTTTCTCTCACTAATAAAATTTAGTTGCGAACAGCTTCGCCCTGTTGTGTCGGTTGTCTTCAACCCGTCTTCGTCGTTGGAGCTGTTTACATGACTTATTAGCGTATACCAACTCGCCGAATCCTCGAGCTTAGAACAGAAGACAAGTTCTTATATATCTCACAAGTGACAACATAACAAAATGTATAGTTCTTCAGTTGTGATCTTATACCCCTGTCAGACGGGCTAGTTTAGTGTCACTACAAGCGAGTGCACTTCGCCCTTAGTGTCATTTCTGTAGTGTGCCACACGGCTCCTTCCTGAGGAACACACTTGGCTCGGAGTGAGTTTGACGAACTCACTTCGCTCGATCGAGCGCGTGGCATCAATAGGAGTGTTTCAACAGTAAAACATAACAACACAGAAACCAAAAGCGTGGCGTAAGTTTTATTTTATAAAGAAAAATAAATTCGTGAAAGAGACGACATGTAGAAGAGTGGCATTGCAAAAAAATAGTGGGGTGGACTTGGAGTTTAGGCTGATCTGAATCAAGATTAGCGCAGCGGTGAATTGATAAAAGACGACGACAAAGTCAGTCATTCATGGCTATCTTGGTTAGCAGAGAATGATAGAGCCTACTTTTGTTTCAGCATGTAACTATTCGAGACAACACGATAATTATGATCTGATTAGGCAGTGTCAGGGCCTCCTCGTAGACTTCCGTGGAACGAAGCGGAACGCCAAAGTTGGATATGCTTCGTTCTTTATCTTGGCTTGCGATGATCGATCAGAATCATCCAATTGGCGTAAAAATCGTTCATTAATGTAACGTTGTTTTAGAGCACAGCTCCTAGGCACCCGTTTCTGAGTTAAGCGGCGTCGGCGTAACCGCGCGTTGCATTAAGGGCTGTTTCTCAAAATGACGTCACACGTGACGTCACGTGTCGTCACGTGTGACGTCACGAGGGTAAAATTTTCCCGCTAAATTTTGCGGTAAAAGTTTTTGCTAAGTTTGGCGGAAAATTTTTCCGCTAAATTTAGAGGAAAAATTTTACCCGTGTGACGTCACGTGACGTCACACTTAAAATTTCAGATGACGTGTCATGTGACGTCACACGTCAATTCAGCGGGAAAATTTCCCGGCTAAATTTAGCGGGAAATTCAGCGAAATTTTTACGCTAAGTGGGATGGGAACAGGAGAGGAGGATGGGAGGGTACGGAGGGGGAGCAGCTGGCATACCCTCCCCTTCGTACCCTCCCCCTCCTCCTCAAGAGCTGCGCTCCAATTCGGCATTACAGAGAATTGTAAACGTCTAATTTTTTTAACGTGTCTTTATTAAGGGGTATCGGTGGCCGAGTGGGCTAGCGCCCACCAGATCGGAGTACGTGGAGAGAAAGCTCGCGCTGGAGAACCCAGTGATCCTGAGCTCAATCCCCAGCCCTGCCCGAAGAACACACTTCCAATGAAGTGAGTTCGGGGAGCACACTACGCTCGCTCCGGTAGACCGAGTGTGTAATCTCGATAGCAGTGTTCAAGGAGTAAAAATAATAGAAGAAATTAACGCTGCGTAAAATTAGTATTGTTTTGATAGGAGTAATATAGATGCGCACTTGTTTTCTGTTGGCAGGAAAGTAGTGCATTGTAGAAAAACAAGCGGCTAATCTAGTTTCCAGCCTTGGCCCCTGCGCGACGGCCAGCGACGGCCAGGAGGCACCTGCAAGACTCCACCAGGAATCTGAAGGTGGCAGGAGAGACGCGAAAGGCTTGCTTGAAATGGAACTCGCCCAAATGGGGCAAGGTGTCTTCGAACCACCGTTCGTTCCTCTGGAAACTCCACCGTTCTCGACTGATCACGGGTAGGTTGTCGGTCATGAGAGCGGCTATGGTGAAGGCATTGGCCTGCAGCTGCTGATCGATGTCACTTGAAATTCTTGCCTGTGCGTCGGCATCCAGGTCCAGCTGCCTCTCATCTGAAAGGCGTTGGGCTTTCACGGAGAAAAGTGCCCCAACCACGCGCATCCACTGTCCAACATCGCGGATATCGCCCTCCAGCTCGTCCTCCACACACTCCATGATGTTTCGTTGTGGCGAGTGGCGAGTGGGCTCGCGCACACCAGCTCGGAGCACGCGGAGCGAAAGCTCGCGCTGCAGAACCCAGGAATCCTGGTTTCAATCCCTACTTCTGCTCGTTTCGATCTATACTCCGTTTCACCTTATGTTGTACCGCAGACAAGGCTAGAAGCGCGAGCTCATAGCGTTGGGAGCTACTCTTAACGCACGAGAGCTTGTGCCGCCGAGATGTGCCCTAGAGCAAGGAGCTCGCGCTTGTAGCCTTTCCTGCGGTACATCATAAGGTGAAACAGAGTATAGATGAGCATCGTACCGGCGTGCGGACGTGTATCACTGGCTTGTAATGGCTGATCGTAAT
>JAZHYW010022950.1:0-29213 GCA_037355805.1 Ixodes ricinus | reverse complement strand
ATAAAATAAATAAACCGAAACTTGGTAATTTTTAGCGCAAATCTGAAATGTACAGCTATTTTCTGAGGTTGCTCCATCGGCTCTAAGATGATTGACGTTTCAGTTGCTGGTAATTGAATCGTTGTTGTGTGTTGCAGTAGCCTTGGTGTCAACTTATGTTTGACCACGAGGCTACCACAACAACAACAACAACGATTACCAACTGTAACCAGCCACTTGAAACGATCAATCATCTTAGAAAATAGCGCGATTGCGTGAGCAATTTTCCTCGAGAAAATGAAGCGTAGATACATTTCCAGCTTCGCGCAATAAAAATGTAATCGCACTAGTGTATCTGACTTATAAAAAATATATTTTTCAACGATAATTCAGTTTAAGAAATACCTGACCCGTTCAGGCAGTAAACAATTTTTTTTAATTATTATTTCAGTGTATTTCTAAAGGCCCGAGCATTACATTACATACTTGCTATACTGCACCTCGTGTGTAAGTAAAGGTCATTGCGTTTCCTCGGAGACTGATTGCGTTGTTGTTTCTATGCAGGTGGTCGCAAAACACTTTGAAAGAAAGCGAAGATTACAAATAGAAAAAGGGTCCGAGCGGCGACCGAAAGAAGTGTATGAGAACATGCAAGCGGACCTTGTCCAGGAATCCGCCACCCTTCCGCGCTCGGAGAGGCTCGAAATCGAGGAACACGTGCCAACGTACCAGTAAGTGATAATCTTATTCTAATCGTTCCTACGTTTCTAGATCACGTCTTCAGTTGTTCAATCGAATGAAATTAGATAATTTATTGTTTCTCACTACAATCTAGAGAAATGCCCGCGCGTCTGCTTTCCCATTGAACACACGGGGAACCAATCTTTGCGATCTGAAGAATCGGCTCAGGAAATGACGAGGCCGAACATACGTTTAGACCTAAAAATGAACTCTGCGCTGGGACATAACGCAATTCAAAGCGTCATGCTTCCGTCCCAACGCAGAGGTTAATTTTTAGGTCTAAAGCAAGGGTTCTCAAGGAACCCTAGCAGCCTGTAAACACACACACATACCCTAGCAGCCTTAAGCACACACACACACACACACACACGCACACGCACGCACGCACACGCACGCACACACACACACACACACACACACGAACACACACACGAACACACACACACACACACACACACACACACACACACACACACACACACACACGCACACACACACGCACGCACACACACACACACACACACGCATGCATGTGCATGCACATCATGCATGCGCGGTGTCCACTCTGTGTACATTGCTTCTCTACGGCGCACGCGTGCTCTGGGAGAAGCGCCTTCAACGGAGCGAACGTTCCCACCGCTCCGCGTCTGTGACTTCGTCAACAAATACACCTCGCGCGCGCGTGCATCATCCCGTTTTGAAAGTGTTTTTCCCCTGACCACGCGTCGGCGTTGCGGGGAAGCAACACACCCGTGCACGGTCCTCCGCTCCGCAGGTATTTCTTCTCTACACTCCGGCTCGAGAAAAGGCGCATCTCAACAGCGCTAACTTACTTACCGCGACCTGCACTTTTCCAACTTCGAAAAGTGCGATTTGCACAGCTCATCTCTAAGTGAATATCCAACAGCGTATTATTCAAAACTACTCTTCAGAAAAGGGAATATTCGCACAACCCTGGAAAAATATAAAATATACACATATTATCGATATCCAAATATATAAAAATATACAAAATATGCTAGTTTGAGAACCCCTGGACTATATTATATGTGCTGTAGCGTCAGATCCGCGCCCAAACAACAATCGAGGTCGGTGTTTCCGAATTATACTTTCGCTAGTTTAAGATGACATTATTTAATTTTATTTTCAGTTTTAAACAAAGTACGAACAAAGAATCAACTAACACCACTAGCACATTCCCAGTAAAATTTGTTCGAAATTACCTCATATCTCACTGATAAGGGAATGTGTGGGAATGCATAGAAACGCATCGAGAAAAGTCTATTCCGTGTGATAATGGAGTGGTATATGAACAGGGTTGCCAGGTAGTTTCTAGCTCAAACCGCCAAACGCCAGATGGCGTAGCCCAAACGTAGCCAAACGCAAGAGATTTATGTAGGCCAAAAGTAGCCATATTCTGCAGAGCCCAAAACATCGTGCGCTGGAATGTGCGAGCTCAATTTGAAGGCACCGCGTCTGCATATCTGGGGTTTAGGAGCAGCTTGCAAGATCTACGACATCTTGAAATGTATTGATCGTTTTATTTCAAACACAAAAGTACAAAAATTTTCCACACGCGTTTTTAAAGTCGCATAGTTATGAAGCACTCGCTCGTGCCCGGCTTACTCGCCTCAGAGATGATTTCCGTGTTAAAACGGGCAAAAACTTCTTCGGTAGGGTTGATGTCCTTACAACACTCGTTCTTCCCAAGGAAAGCAAACTTTAGATAGAGGACGTTTTGAAGGGTTGGAAGGGACATGTTGTTCCTTAGGCCTGACTTTGTGAGGGACACGTGACTGAATACTCTCTCCACGGCGGCATGCGACTTGGGCAGTGTCGGAGAGCGCGACGGCAAGCTCGGATAGCAACAGAAACGGGGCTGCTCCTGCGCATAGATCTTGGCCTTGTTCGGAATATTCATTGTCCCAAATTTGTTGTCTTTTGTTATGGCTCAATAGTGCTTAAGAAACTTCCACATTCCGCGGAAAAGCCTCCTTGGTTGTATCCGGTACAGCACGCGTTATGAGGCGCATCAAATTTTGCAGGATGTTTTGAGTGCCTTTAGTATCATTTTTCCTTGGATGAGGTGCCTCCTGCAGGAGGATGGTGGGAAACTCAAGAAAATAAGAGACGCCAGTGGGAAGCTGAGAGAACTTGGGAGCCTAAAATAAGCCACAATTAATACAAAAGCGATGTCGTCGGAGCTGCATCTAGGTTACGGTTGCTCACACCCACGAATCTTCACGCAGAAAATCCCTGAAAGCGCAAATCCAGAAAAGGTGGACTGTATCTGTATCCAGGCTGAAGTGTCTTCTGTACATCTACTCTAAACCAAGCAAAAAAAAAGAAGAAGAAACTGCCGCGTTAGGATTTGAAATAGCCCAAAAATAGCCACATAGCCAACCGCCGAATTTCAACGCCAAATGCATGACCAAGTAGCCCAATTTGGCTATTAATAGCCCAACCTGGCAACCCTGTATATGAAATCCCCTGGAATGTGGCATTAAGTATGTGGGGCAGACGTCAAGGTGTATAAATGACAGATTGAATGAACACAAAGAAAGGTACAAAAACAATGTGAGCTAATTCGGAAATAACAAAACATGTTCAAGAATGTAATAATTGTATACCATGCTGGTCCGAAACAGAGATCATACACAGGGAGTTAAACGACATCAAAAGGGTTGTTAAAGAAGCAATAAGAATGAAATCAATGGGCAACTGCATTAGTCAGGTGTCGTTACAGCTTAGCAGCAGTGCAAAAACATTCTTGCGGATTTAAGAGTTTTGTAAAGTGGTTGTTGAATGTGAAAGGGTGTAAGTGGTTTCCTCCTTTGTGTCTTCGGGTGGGGATCAGGTGAATTTATTCTTTTGTTGCCAGGATGCTTGGGATTGTGGGCCGGAGAGTAGAGGGAGGGTGTGCTATGTACGCGAAGGTTCGGTCAATTGTCTTCCGGGAAGGGGAGCTAGAGTGTGTTTGCTTTGTGGAAAACGTCAAGATTGTTCAAGGTCGTTTGACAATTGTGGTGGAAAGAGATGAGACCTTTGTTATCTTTTGGCTTTGGAGGTCGAAAAGGGCGAGAAGGCTCTGTGGTGAAGTTCGTGGAGGTATATAGAGGGTGACCAAATAAACTTCTCTTTAGCTGTGTTAGAGACGTGTCCTCGACTGTTCATTTTTCTTCTACTTTGAAACTTTCCTCTTTTCCTGCCTCAGTCTCGGGCTAAGAACAAAATGGTCATATCTCATTGTTCATTTGATATTTCCAGGAATGTCCGGTCCGCGTATTACAGAAAAATTAATGGCCGGTACCCGACGCTGCAAGGTGTTGGCGAGCCAGCGACGGTCTGGAACGAACTCATGAAGACCTGGGAGGCGAGGAATAGTCCAGGCCTGACGGACACGCTCCTGCTCCATCAAGAGACGGTACCGCAGATGGTGGTGCTGGCGTCCCCGTTGGACATCGAGGCGCTGCATGGGTCCTACCACTGGGTATGCGACGGCACCTTCGAGTACTGCCCCCCCTCGTTCTGCCAGTTATACACCATACATGGATTTGTACGAGGGGAGGCAGTACCGTTGGTTGCGGCACTGTTGCCGAACAAGACGTCGGCCACATACGACAAACTGTTCGGAGTCATCCGGGACGCCCTGACCCGTCGATTTGGGTCAGTTGGTGCCCAACGAGTGGCCCACTTCGACTTTGAAGAGGCTGCTATAACAAGCTGCAAGCAGCAGTTCCGAGGCGTCACAACCAAGGGGTGCCTGTTTCACTTTGGGCAGTGCCTCACAAGAAAAATCGCAAGCCTAGGACTCCAGGTAAGACAATGACAAAATTTTCAGGTTAAGAATATTTGCTGGTTTTGCTGTCATTACTTTTATAGTTACCCTCGCTTTTGCATGCATTATTTGTTTTTCGTATGCTCCTACTCACGCCTCGGATCTCCACTTTGTGTTTTTCTGTACAGAGCCTCTACCGAGATCCCGTGAACCCAGCCTTCAAAGACTGGGTTCGCAAGGTGGTGGGACTTGCCCTTCTGCCGCCGCCTCTGGTTCTTCCTCACTGGCACAACCACCTGAAGAGCAGGCAGCCCGTCACGGGGGACATCCGTTTGGACCGGGCATTGGTCGACTTCAGCCTCTACCTGGGGAACCAGTGGCTGTGCTCACCAACCCAGGTAGAGCAGTGGAACTACTACTCGGACCAAGACAACCTGAGGACCACCAACCATGCCGAGGGTTGGCATAGTTCCCTCAGGCACAAGTTCAAGTCTCAACCGCGGATGCCCCTCTCCAAATTCTTGGCGGAATTTCAGAGGTTTATACACCACCAGAACCAAGTAAGGAACTTAAGTAAAACAACAGTATAGCCTTTATCACAGTGATACGTATAAGCACTTTTTAAACTTTCTAACTACAATTTCTTCAAAACAACAACAACAACAACAACAAAGTAATTAGCTTAATTTTTAAGCAACGGCACCTGCTCGCGCGTGCAAGCTCAAAAGTAACTTCTCCTCCACCCTTCGCACTCCGCTTCTTCTGGGCGCTGATTCATTTTCTCTCATACGAGCAGAAAATGATTTTTCGGTGATACGCGGATATTAAGGTAGCTGAAGAAACACACACGCACGCACATTTACAAACGTACACCCACATACACGCACACAGAAACACACAGGCACGCAAGATTTTGGGGAGTACAGTGTTTATGGACCCCGCATTATCACGAGTAATTCAGTGACATGCTACATACGCGAGTGGTATAAAATGTGTAGTCGACTCGTTTTCATCACCTCGAAAAGAGCAGTAAGCGTTCTGGTATCACATGTGACGTCACCACTTGATTACTTTGTTTAAACTTCTTTTACTCCAATTATAGGTGCGGATCAGGCAGCTGCTGAGAGGCGAGGGACCCAGCGAACGCCGTCGAGTCTATAGGGACAACAACGAGGCGATTGAGCGCCTGAAAAACGAGATCTCCGGTCACTGGAACGAGTTCCTGACCGTTCCAGTAGTTGCCCCGTTCCGGACTCACCACGAGCAGTTCAGCTACAGGGTTGACATGTTCTTGGCACAAGCGGCACGCCGTTTGGGTTTAAATCCGTGAAAGTATACGGTGCACCTTCGAGCGCCGTGGTACGATGGAGGAAGCTACAGATAGCAGCAAGGCCGTAGTGCTGAATTTTCTGCGTCAGTAGGTGAGGCCAAGGTGGAGCAGATTGTGCGCAAGTGCTGCGTTCAGGTGGGACTCATCTCCTCACTGGCTGAACAAGGGTCCCACCTGAACGCAGCACTTGAGCGCAATCTGCTCCACCTTGGCCTCACCTACTGACGCAGAAAATTCAGCACTACGGCCTTGCGATGTAGGAGGTGTCGACTGTTTTATGAAAGCAATAAACAGCGTCGGTATTTTTCTCGTGAATGGGTGTCCCGCTTCAGTCAGTTTCTCAGAACACAGAGGGCGCGGCCAACGTGGCTATAGCGCGGACTTGTTCATGCGCTCCAAATGCTGCGAGCGCTATTTCGGCTTCGCAATGGCGAGGAGCAGTGTTGCTGGTAAGAATGGTAGCAGCGTGGTGTGGTTACGAATTACGATGTTTTGTTTGTTGTTTAATACCATTTCAAACAACGTATATGGTGCGCAGTGCGAATGACCCGAGCACGCGTAACTTTATCGAGGGTGTCATTTGCACGAGGGTGCACGCAAATAAAATTCCAGATCAAGTTACACACTCGAGACCGAGCCATTCACCATCGTTACGATTCGAAAATGTAGGAAGCTCTGGCGACATCGTCTTGCTCTGTCTTGAAAGGCTCTCACATTTATGAAGGACGAAAAGCGTTCCCTGTTTGTTCAACCACAGCGACTAGTCGTACCTCTGTCTGTGCTAAATCGCGGCACGATACGTCGAGAGACCGACCGATCGTAGAGGTCAATGATATTCAATTGGAATGTTTTTTTTTTTTCACTTTACACGAGCTTACTGGCACTAGTGTAGTGGGACTCAAGGATACTCGCACGCAACGCCACTGGCCAGGAAACTGCTTTGTTGCGGTGTAATTTCAAGGACAAAAGTGAGCGTTTTCATTTAATTTCTCTTTCGCGAAACTTGATGATGAAGCTGGGCAGTCGCAATACCGCCCAGTGACGATATTTGAATGCGGCTCGTAGATTATTAGAGAGTTTTAGTAGATCGTTCCGATGACTCCGAGGAAGAGTGTAAACAAACTTGCTTTGATAATCATGATGTGCAAAACCGTGACTGAGGCGGAAACATTGGATACTTTGAAGTTTAAGATATCTTCAAGTTCAAAGTTTCCAATTTTTTCGCCTCAGTATCGTGTTAACTATCAACATGATTAACTATCACCAGCTCGGCTGCACACTAGCTGTCTTTTCATTGTGCATAGCGTGACGAATGATGCATTGTTCAAAACGGAACTTTACTCCCGTCAGTGAAAACTAAGCGGGAGGGCATTTCGCAAGATCCCAAAGCGTAAAAACAATGCGCAAACCACGGCTTTTGCTAGCGAAGTCCATACTCAACGTCGAGAGGAGTCAGCAGCAAACTGAGCAAGCGGAACGACCGGCAGAGCTAGCAGACGACAACCGGTGCCTAATTCGCCGAAAGCGCTACCACTTCGGACACACTTTCGGGCACCCTCCGCTTTACGGCGCCTATGGGAAATTTTACAATTGAAGTGGTCTAATAATAATAATAATAATATTTATTCAACTCCGAAAGAGTTGCGACACCACACAAGACGAGGAGCCCATACCAGGAGGTCTGTAGTTTCGCAGTTACCTGAGCGACAAAGAAAATACTTAAGAAATATCAGTGAGAATCCCATCCTTTGGGACATTAATCTACGTCAACGCGAATGGCAACAAGCTGCGTGAGTTATGCGCGTCTGCTGGTCACATCGGTGATAGATGCCATGCCCACCTTGTAGGCGATTCTAAATTTGTTGACACTTTCACAGCTCTGCGCACGATCTCCGCAGCCCAGCACGTGCGTTTGTGTCACTTAGGAAGGCGAGCAAAGCACGCGCCATACGCACAAACACTCAAAATGGTACCGACCAGACTTTCTGGCGTCTCTAGCTAGTCTCAACCAACGGCATCAAACGGTTGTTTATATCTATCGTAGGACGCGCTTACGCGCTGTCACGCTTGGTGCGCGCGCGTGCATGTCGAGGGTACTCATTCCGCTCTCGTAGGTCTGAGCACGGCTGCTACATCACCCTCTCCCGAGCGCGGAGAGGGTGAGCTAGCGGTCGGCTTCCACCCTCACGAGAGCGGAATGAGCCCTCGTGCATGGAACGCGCGCGCACCGGTAGCTGTGACAGCGCTGTAAAGCGCGTCCTATGGTAAAGATATAAACAACTGTTTGAGTGTGTTGAATGACTGCCTTCATAGAACAGGGCCCAGCGCTGATTAGCGCCGAACAAGGTCAACGGTTTCGACGTCCAGCGCGGCGCCGCCCTTTTTTATTTATTTATCGACCCAAGCGCAAGAGGTTAGAGAAGATAGCCGATAGATAGATACATAGATAGACGAAAAAGTGCGTGAAGTATCCAAAGAATGCTATTCGCATTAAAATCAGCGAAACACATACAACAAACAAACAAAAACAAAACTAGGATGCGTGCGCTTAGGACCGCAAGTGCGGTATTGCCCCCTGCAGATGGGTTTTATATATTCTCTCCCTTCATGTATGAATACTTCTTCAAGCGGACAACAATCTTGTCGGCGTTGGACGTGAGGGAGCTGCATGGCAGACCCGGTAGACCTTCCAAACCTTCGATCCTTCAACGTGAAGAAATGCACAAACCGCGCCACCTTCTGACTTTTTTTTACGTTTTAATGCGAATATTAATGCGGAATAGCATTCTTTGGATACTTCACGCACTTTTCGTCTATGTATCTATCTATCTATCTATCTATCTATCTGGCTATCTAACCTCTTACGCCGCGGGTCGATAAATAAATAAAAAAGACCGGCGCCGGCTGGGATTCGAACCGTTGACCCTTTGATCAGCGGGCAGACGCGCTAACCACAGAGCTATGAAGGCAGTCATTCACCGCACTCTAAACATTTGTTTATATCTTTACCATAGGACGCCCTTTACAGCGCTGTCACAGCTACCGGTGCGCGCGCGTTCCATGCACGAGGGCTAGCTCACCCTCTCCCGCGCTCACCCTCTCCTCTAGCTCACCCTCTCCCGCGCTCGGGAGACCTCTAGCTCAGCCTCACGAGAGCGGAATGAGCCCTCGTGCATGGAACGCGCGCGCACCGGTAGCTGTGACAGCGCTGTAAGCGCGTCCTATGGTAAAGATATAAACAACCGTTTAGAGTACCGTTGGTTGAGACTAGCTGAGACGCCAGAAAGTCTGGTCGGTACCATTTTGAGTGTTTGTGCGTATGGCGCGTGCTTTGCTCGCCTTCCTAAGTGACACAAACGCACGTGCTGGGCTGCGGAGATCGTGCGCAGGGCTGTGAAAGTGTCAACAAATTTAGAATCGCCTCAAGAGTGGGCTGGCGTATCTAGAGTGTGCCGGCCACCTGACGAACGCGCATAACTCCGCACCGTTTGATGCTATTCGCATTAACGTAGATAATCATTCCCAAAGGATGGGTTCTGCTGATTTTTTTTTGATTTTTTTATGAATAAGGTAAGCCCAAACTATACTCCGTCTCACCCTACGATAGACTAGGGCCCGAAGGCTGGCGAGCAGAGACCTAAATTAGAATAGCTATGCATTCGTATCGCAAAGAGTTCGCGAGAGGAATTCCGATACGGAGACTTCAAAGAGAACTAATCTAACGCATAATGTCACGAACGGAGGTGACACGAAGACGAGCAGTGAACTCAAAAATAACGGTTTAATAGGCGAACTTGTGCCAACCAAAAATAAGTAAAGAACGAAAGAGCGTCGAGGCAGCAGAAAAGCAGGCGGCGATTCGGCGGCGACAACAGAGCGCGCGGGACTCTGACTCGACAAGGTCGCGGGTAGCTGCTTATCTACAGTGCGTCGCTATCTCGAAAGTTCGGCAAAGGAGGCTCGGGCGTCGCGCGCTCGGGGCGAGGATGAACTGGCACTTTCGAGAACAACAAAGCAAAGGGAAAGTTACAATTAGTGCGAGAATGAATGGGAATCTTCTAGAAGACCGTGACCGAGCGTTGCTTTCTCGGCTCTGCGGGCGGCATTATCCCCCGTTTTAAAAGTGCATCGTCCCGATGCAACGTGAAAGGAAAACAGAAATGGCTAAAAAATTTACGGTGAAACGAAATAAACATGCAGTATCGCAATCCTATCGTGCGTAGAACGGCTTGAGTCGAACGACGTGGACGACTTCGGGTCGTGGCTGGCGGCGTCCTGATGGTCGGGTTCCGTCGGGGAGCACCTCGTAGTTCAAGTCCCCAAGGCGGCGGATGACCTTGTAGGGTCCGAAGTAGCGTTTTAACAGTTTTTCGCTGAGTCCGCGGCGGCGAATGGGCGTCCACACCCACACCCTGTCTCCGGGCTGGAACTCCGTCGCGGCGACGAAGGTTGTACCGGCCAGCGTCGACACGTTGCTGGTCCTTTATGCGAAGGCGAGCTAGCTGGCGCACCTCTTCTGCTCGTTGGGTGACCAGCTGGGCGTGCGGCTGATACGGCGAGGGCTCGTCGGAGATCGCGGCGATTTCGGTGTCGGCCTGGGGTTCTCAACGTGTCCTACAGTGGCACCTTTCGTGAGGTGCTGCGCCTCCGGTCGAAAGTTCGTCACGAGGACCACAGTACGTCCATCCTGCAGCTCCGTTACGCCCCTTGCGACGCCTATTCCTCTTCCGAGAAGCAGTTGGACGCTGCCCTCCAGAAGGACTTTCCCGCGGGCAATTGCATCGGTCACGACGGGCACCAGAACACTCGACCGTGGCGGCAGGTTCACGTGGTCCGCAATGACTCGGACGGCGGCTGGCGTCGTTTTGTATCCCTCCGCGGCAGGCGTCGTTTTGGATCCTCCGGAGGTAGAACGGGCTTTCGCAGCGTCAACCTGTTTGCTCCAAGGTCGATCACGGCACCGTACTCAGAGAGGAAGTCCATGCCAAGGATGACGTCTCTCGAACAGTCCTTGAGGACGACGAATTTCACGGGGCAGGTTTCTCCGTGGATGTCCACGCGCGCAGTACACCTTCCCACTGGTGTGATGAGATGTCCGCCGGCGGTTCGTATTTTCGGGCCATCCCACGGCGTCATCACTTTCCGAAGGCGGCGAGAGAGCTTCCCACTTAAAACGGAATAGTCTGCTCCGGTGTCGACGAGTGCCTTCGCGTCGTGGCCGTCGATGGTAACGTCGAGGTTATTCGACACCGTCGCAGAACCGTCGTTCCTATGCGTCTCGTCGCTGGTGTGGGAGCCCTCCGGCGTTTGTGGAGGATATTGGCGTCGTTCGTCATCGGCAATACCACCTCCCGGTATTGCCGCACTCAGTTTTCCCGGCGAGGCAGGGGGGACAGGCTTTCTCGGCGGGACCTACGATGAGGCGATGCAGGGCGTTGTGGTGACGGCGATCGGAAACCGCGGCGGGGAGACGGTCCCGGGGATGGCGACCGGCGGAGGTATTCGGCGATGTCCCGGGGTCGCTCGCCGTAACGTGGTCGCGGGTCGTCGGGGTGGAAGCCGCGTAGCCCCAGCTGCCGGTACGGGCAACGGCGGTAGACATGGTCGGCTTCCCCGCAATGGTAACAAAGCGGGCGTCGGTCGGCCGTTCGCCACACGTCGGTTTTTCTCATCGAAGGTCGCTCTGGTCGGACGTGCTGCCGTTCTTCGCGTCGTTGGGAGTACTGCGGCGCTGGAGGGTCACGTCGTGGTGCAGGAGGTTGACTGGCAGCAGGTGGCGGTCGTCGGGCCATGGCGGCGTAGCTCACCGTCGATTGCTCGAGCGGAGCAGGGTTGACAAAAGCCCGTGGTTCGATGGCTCTCTCAAGCTCTTCCCTCACAACTTCGGCGATGGACAGCGAAGCCGGGGGTCGGCAGCAGGCAGCAGTTTCTTGAGTTCTTCGCGAACGACTTGACGGATCATCTCGCGAAGCTCGTCGGTGCTGGTGCTGAACTCGGAGCTTGCCGCTGCCAGAGTCGAAACGTCGTTGAGCCGATGGTAGTGGCGCGCTCGGGCCATTAACGCCCGCTCGATGTTTGTTGCTTCGGCAACAAATTCTTCGACGGTCGTCGGGGGGTTGCGAATAAGTCCGCCGAAGATTTCGCTTTTCACGCCTCTCATAAGGAAGCGTAACTTCTTCTCGTCGGTGGCTTGCGGGTCGGCGCGGCTGCTCAGGCGGAGGATGTCTTCAACGAAACTGGTGACCGTTTCGTTGGGGCCTTGAGTCCTCGCCTGGAGAAGGTCTTCGGCCCGCTGCCTGCGATGCTGATTCATGAACGCCCGCTTCAGCTCGGTGACGCAGGCGTCCCACGACGTGAGCGCAGCCTCGTGGTTCTCGAACCAGTGCCTCGCAGTACCCTCCAACGAAAAGTAGAGGTTCTGCAGGTACTGCTCGGCGGTCCATCCGTTATGGCGTGCCACGCGCTCGTAATGTTGGATCCAGTCCTCGACGTCCTCGTGGATCTCCCCGTGGAAAGGCGTCGGAGTCCGAGGGGCGACGGGCAGGTAAACGACGGGTGGAGCGGTCATCGTCGTGGCCTTCTTCTACCCCGCACCTCCACCAGAAATGTCACGAACGGAGGTGACACGAAGACGAGCAGTGAACTCAAAAATAACGGTTTAATAGGCGAACTTGTGCCAACCAAAAATAAGTAAAGAACGAAAGAGCGTCGAGGCAGCAGAAAAGCAGGCGGCGATTCGGCGGCGACAACAGAGCAGGAGCGGGACTCTGACTCGACAAGGTCGCGGGTAGCTGCTTATCTACAGTGCGTCGCTATCTCGAAAGTTCGGCAAAGGAGGCTCGGGCGTCGCGCGCTCGGGGCGAGGATGAACTGGCACTTTCGAGAACAACAAAGCAAAGGGAAAGTTACAACTAGTGCGAGAATGAATGGGAATCTTCTAGAAGACCGTGACCGAGCGTTGCTTTCTCGGCTCTGCGGCGGCATTAGCAATGGGAATCTTCTAGAAGACCGTGACCGAGCGTTGCTTTCTCGGCTCTGGGGGCGGCAATATGGTTCTCTGTTATGATAGCGCGCTATTTTATATTTGTGAAATAAGGGCGCATGGTATTTAGTTTCATGGAACCATTTGCCATATTTTATGGAACATATCAACTGTTTGGAGTATAGTAGGACGGCGCGAAGCAACACTGACAAAAATTCGTTTCGCCTGAGCCATGAGAATCCAATCCAATCCGACTTCAGCACACAAAACAAGGACGTTTAAACAGACAGGACCCGGCATGACGTCAGCCTGAGTGAAGCCGGAAGAGGCGTTTAATCCCAGACTGCCTTGCGCACCCGTTCCGAGGCCGTGGGGTAGCGCACCGGCGGTTCGTCTGCTTTCTAATCTGCTCCGGCGTGTGCTTCACGAGGCTAGCTTTCGATGCGGTCGGCGTCCGCCGTGGGCGTCCACGATGCAAATGCTTTGCAGCGTGAGTGTTTATACTTAGTTCCACATTATGTGCGAGCGAAGTCAGAACTGGAAGCGCGAGCCCGTTGTTCTGTGCGCTCCTGGCTTGCATGCGCGCTCGTGCGATCTGTGCACTGTCCAAAGCTGTATGCTCGTGCTCGAAGCTCCGGCTCCGCTCGGACCGCTCGGACCTACGATGAAACGTACTATAATAACAACATAGGAATCAAACGCAGGTGTCCCAAAACGCCAAATGCTGGTGCGGTAGGCAGTGGACAGTGAAATCTGCCCGCGTACGACTACGATAAGCAGCGCGACAAGGCGCTGAGCGTAGAGACCCCCTTCGTTCAGAAAGTACGTGATCAACCCAAAATCGATTCAGTTTGAGTTGCAACTTCTCTAACATCTAGGCATTCTAAGCTTACGAAGCGAGCTGCGCGGGGCCACTATTTGGCTTGAGACGTGGCGTGGTGGAATCGAACAATAAAATATGAACACAAAACAAGCTGTTTTCGCTCTTCGTCACTCTCAATTAGATCTACATCGAATTCTATACAATGATGGTAGCACGAACGAAAGGTCGAGGTCTTCCGTATACATAAAGGTAAGACACGTTAGTTTGAGTTTATAAGGAACAACGACAAGCAGCTTCACGAATCCCACTAAAGAGCAAGTTATCCCCATCTAGAAGAATAATTCAAGCTCTGTTTTGAAGTATCAGGTGAGTAAATATATTTACATATCTAGTGAGATCAAACCCTGTCTTGTTTGATCTGGATGAGCATCGTATCGGACACGGGCTCGTGAAAATCGTACTTTGAAAGGTAGACCGCGATCGCATATGCTCTATATGAAAACTCGAAGAGGGGGATCGGTGGCCTAGTGCGCTAACGCGTCGCAGCTAGGAGCACGTGCAGCGAAAGCTCACGATGCAGAGCCCAGGGAATCCTGGGTTCAATTCCCACCCCTGCCCGTTTCGATCTGGATAGGCATCGTACCGGCACACGTTCGTGTTTCACTACTGCGTGATGCACGTTAAAGACCCCAGGCTAGCGGTTGCATCTCTTGAAGGGCAGACAAACATCCCACAAACCAATTTAATTTTGGCTCTTGGCGGTAAACCCTTGGGGGTGCACGCTCGAGCTTGAGATTATATTCAAATTTCCCCGAGCGTAGCGAGCGGTGACCGCGCGTAGCGCGGTTTTTTCAGAAGCCTAGCTTTCGTATTCTCTAAACTGTGCTTCTTTAAAACGTACTTCTTCCACTGAAACGAGCTTCGATAAAACAGCGTTCGTTCAACGGTAGTAAACCCGCCCCGCGCTATTAAATTTTACGCGTGTTGAAACACTGTAATATAAGAATGCAAGCTATCGTTCAGACACAGAACTGCTGCTGTTTATTAAAAAATGCGTTGCGCACCGCCAAGTCCTTCACGGTGCGTCGTCTAGAGCGTCTCAATTCTAGTCACTTACTTTCTGCTGGGCAACCAGGCGTTCGTTTATAATAATCTCATCCAATTCCGACCATACCGGTTTAAAAGTCTCCCGTTAAGCGCTGTTTCAAATAACAGTGGGTGCCGCCATTACTTTCGGTGCACACAATCGCGTTGCCACGGAAATGTCATCGCAACGCGGTTGTTTGCACCGAAATTAATGGCGGCGCCCACTCACTAGGCTTCCCATTGGTCAAGAAATGCTCGTCGCGGCTCGTGGCCACGCCTACTTCCGTTACACTTCGCTCCATGCATTGGGGATAGGGACGCCACCTCCTGCCCATTATAACCTCCTGACACAAAACGTAACTGGACCTGCGCCTCCTTCCGCACGCGGTCCGAAATACGCCCCCGTGTCGAACACTCTATCCGACTCATTTAATGGCTACTGGTTCTGATCCCGTGTTCTCTTCGCCCCATCGCTTCCACACGGTATTTGATCCCTTCAGTAGTCTTCAGTAGTAGCAACAGTAGCAAGCAGACGGAGCCGCCGCGAGGGCTCGATAAGCAGACGAAAAACTCGCTTCCGCAAGACGCGTCTTGGCGCACTGATACATACCATGGAGCAAATATACCACGTGGTTTCTAACAGGCCAGTGATTGGACCCGGCGGCCTGTAGCATTGGGCTTTAGTCCATCGCTGACCTGCGAAAGTTCGAGGTCGTCCAGGTTCAACTTTTCGAACTTTTGACGCGAAGTTCGACGACCGTTCTAAAATTCGACTTTTGTGCACAGATCCGAAAATTTAAAACTAGGGGTGTCACAAACTTTTTGAAACTTCGATTTTGACGTCCAAGCTCAAGGTTCAACTGGTTCGCCTACCCTTCGACCTTTCACTGAAGTTCGCAGAAGTTCAACTTATGGGACAGTGTTGCCTGGCTTCTAGACGAATATTTCGAATTTTAAGAAACAAATAATTTGGAAAAAGTTTATTTTATATATTATAAAATGGTTACCAATGTTTAGACCATATTAAAGCGAAAATATGCGCTTTTAATGCTTTCGTTAGTAATACGAAACAGTGAAGCCAATACACTCAACAAATATTGCACTTTTCCTCCGCCAGGTAGAGTCACATGGACTTTTTTCTCTTTTATTCATTTTTATGCGCACGAAAGTTTAACTTCAGTCGAACCTTTATGGTCGAACATCACGTTGAAAGGTCGAAAAAGTCGAATTTGGTTGAACTCGAACCTGGGCAGGTTCGCGACATCCCTATTCAAACCTTTAAAACCAAGCTGACTTCACCTGGCGGTGGAAAAGTGCAATATTTGTTGGGTATATTGTTTTATATTAGCGAACAAAATAAAAATTAAAAGTACTCATCTTTTTTTTATATAGTATGTAAAACGTAAGAATCCTATGTCATCAAATATAAAATTAACTAATTTGATAAGTTAATTTCCTAAAATTATAAATTTATCTGTAGAACTTGTATTATTTGAGCGTGTTGGTGGCTTTTAAACATTTAGAAAGAAAGAGACACATAAGGGACGATACAGACGGGATAAGTCAACGCGTTTTCTTTAAACGTATTAAAAGACACATGTAAATGAAAAAAACATTTTTTTTAACAGCTTAGATGGAAAAAGGATGTCATGAAACGATTTTACAACGAAGAAAAAATTGTTAGAGCTATATTTACGGTGCTGTACGAATTTGTAGTTGGCGCCTGCGGACGCCGCAGAAAAGTGGCCCTTATTTATCACGTGACGGGTACATATTTGTCACGTGGGTGCTTGTGCTCTATCGGAAGCTTCCTATGGCCTCTAAAACTAAGTTATTCATCTTTGTTTGAAGTATAACAAAATACTAAGATTAATACAGTAACTTTTAGGGCCCAAAGGAAACTACAGAAAAAGCGCAAGCAGACCAACTGTGCAGCGGCGGTGACGGCGCCGTGGAGAAACGCGTTGAATACGGCGTCGACAACGCTCAGCGTGCGCGGCGGCGACGCAGCGCGGCGGCGCACAGGCGTACCACGTGACCAGCGGCCGCTCCCGCGGGCGCCAACTACAAATTCGTTTCGTTTTATAATATTAATTTTCCATCTAGCGTGTTTGAGAAAAAAGCGTTTTTTTCCCTTTGCATGTGTCCTTTAAAATAACCGTTGAAAAAATAAAGAAAATGACGGATTAAGGGGAAGTACATGGGATGAGCGCTGACTTGGTCGAAGCTCAGGATCGACAAAGTTCGCGACGTCTCTAGTCAAACTCAAAACACTAATCACTGCTGCTCATTTATGCAACCATTTTGTCTTTGTTTCGAAAAATCTCATGGAGTCAAACGGAGACGCCGAAAATCGCTTGACAGGGTGCAGCACAGAAATGGCAGAAGCCACCGAGACCAGAACTACCAGAGTCGAAACTGCAACCAGACATAGCAACCAGTTAACGTTGCGTTGGCACAAGCTCGCCGACTGGTCATAAGTTACAATTGATCATCGGAGTCTTCTTTTCAACGAAGTATCGTTTCTGGGCGCCGATGCGCACTGTACGGAATTCTTTATGTGTTTTACTTGTCGCTAAAGCCAAATGATGGCACTAGGGTACCCTCAAACACGACACATGCGAGATCAAACTGCCGTCTCTGTCTACAACCAGAACCAACATTTGAAGAATGGAGGGAAAGAGATATCGAAATCACAAAGAGGCGGTTAGAAGATTGATGGAAAAGATCGAGAGAGGTCTGAAATTACAAGCAACATAGCACCAGCTGGGGACAGTAGGGAAAGAGGAATATTGGAACTCCCTCCCGCATGGCTCCGGCCCAAAGTTTCAACCACTGGTTTCAACCCTGTCCTCCAGTGGATTTGGTTTGGGAGTGACACCTACGAGCACTGCCTACGAGCATTGAGTAGAATAGAGATCAGTGGCTACGAGGCAACGAGCTTGAGTAAACTTAGAGCTGTAAACCAGCGGCCAAAAATGCCCCCCCCCCGGTTGCCGCCATCTTGACCGTTTGCCACATTAATGATCACGTGACTAGCCAGATCAGATTGGCCAGATTATGGTAAGCAGGGCCGCGGTCCAAAATTTACTTGATCTCACTCTAAAGTAAATGTTCTGTATCTTGGCGTTCGAAAACCTACCCGCGTCCAGTTGCTCTACTCAGTCTTGTCACGTGACATGACCCACCGGAGTAACGCGGATTCATTCGGGTAAGATTCGAACGCAGCCTCAGAGGGCCCCTCTGCTTACCGTGATCTGGCCCACCTCTGGGCGCAGCCATCTTAACGTCACGTGATCACTAATGTGGCGAACGGACAAAATGGCGGCAACCGGGGGGGTGCAATTTCCGCTGCAGGACCTGGGCTGCGGTTTACCGCTCTAAGTAATACTCAAGCTCGTTGCTACGAGATTGACCAGAGGAAAATCGGCGACGATCTCGCCTGGGGGAGGAGGTGGGGTGCGTTATCTTTTATACTTATACGTTTGATGTATTTGCTTACCCGATTTTTCAAAGCTCAACCTGGTGATAATTCCCTCTTCCCGGTAATAGTCGCACGGGTTTTAAGGGTAAAATAAATTAGGGGAACACAGAGAAATAAAAAAAAAGGATTGGAAATGTTTCAAGGTAGGTGGCGCAAGCTACCACCACTGTAGAAAGGGTACAGCTTTTATCTATTTATCTATCCATTCAGAACAAGATGGCGGCAAGGGACGGTACACGAGACCGCAGGAGACGGCGTTGGACGGGGAGAATATCATTGGGCGGACGGATGTCACTTCCACTTGTAATCGAAAAGTACTGTACACCCTATTTACACTGGCGAAAACAGCTTTGAAGTCAATGATAGCCTTGGAACGGCAAAAGACGTGCCACTTGAAATCTCGTTCGACAGCCGCGTAGCTTCGGAAGTGGCTTGTCTCGTAACAATGCGCTTTAAGCCTGACTCAGAAGGGACCACTCTCCCGCAGGTTCGAGGTAGCTGGCGAGTTGTTTCATAGATCCTCCCGCTGCAACACGAATTGCTGGGTTTGGGTTCGCATCGAAACAGGCTAAGAACTAGGAGCAACCTTACTTTTGAAGCGGCATCAGCAAAGCTAAACTGGAGTGCTCTTTCTTTGACATATTCTGACTAGTAAATATTTTAATAGCATTGTCAACTCAAAGGTAAAAAAAAATAACATATAGTTTCGAATTGCTTAGGTTACACCCAGCAAATTATTTTAGATGAACTATATCCAGTTGCGCAGTGAAGCGGCGTGATTCAGCTCTGTAGCCTTCGCTGCATTGCCACAGAAAGTTGACGCTGAGTATAAGGTAAAATTTACCTAAGCACCAAGGAGGCTGCTTGGAATGTATGCACTCACGCCCCACGTGCGTACGTGCAAATCGGAATTGGTTTTAGACGTTTGCTTTGAACAATTACCGTTGTAGACGCCAGCACACATAGCTCGTGTACATTCAAACCCAGCATGTTCCTTAGTGATTGACTAAATTAGCAAAAGTCTGTTATTGGATTTTGCTGCAAAATAATGGTAGTTCAAAGACGGGATGTGAGAATCGTCTGCCTGAGAACGGTCAGTTCGCTCCCTGGAGTCCAGCCTTTATCTGAAAACAGGATTTGATCAAGTTCTGGTTTGCAATGTATCGTTTTAGCAGCTAAATGGTTTCAGTGAAATCAGTTAGTATCCTCATTGCCAGCAAAGAAAAAGAAATCTTATTGATGCATTGAGTTGGCCATAATAATTCACACTGTTCTCTCTTCACCTTTCCAGTGTTCACTGTGCTGAAGTGAAGAGTGGAGGGCTTTTTGGGAGGAGCAGTTTCGTCTGCTTTTCTTAACCTGCAACGTACTATGCAAAGATCGCACATGCCGTCACGCTAGGGAGGCGTGTGGCCTTGCGCCGATGCTGGTAGCTCACTTTGCACGTACGAAAGCACTTACTAAGGCGTAGCATGCCGCTAGTGACCTGGATGTGTGCAGTTGGGCACGACATTTTCAACAGACGTAGTACCTTGTTTTTTCGACATGTGAACTTGAAACAACACGGAAAGCTTATGGTGATCACATTCAGCGAGTATGTGTAGATGTTTTTGCTGTCGGTGCAACTACGCTACAAGCAGAATTCGTTGACATGTGGCGTTGAGGATGCAACACATGTATAGCTTTCGAATTCTATTCTAAGCGAGTCATCGTCGAGCTGCTGAGGATGCGCACGCTCAAGACATTTTCACTGTCGAGCAAGAGCGAAGCATCTAGGGCAGGGGACACTGTCAAAACCCAATGAAACAAATACTTTTATGAGAGATGTCAAAATAATTTTTGTTTTAATTATTTTTATGTTTTTGGGGTGCGACATTGCAGATGTTGAAGTAATGTTTTTGTCCAGACGTCGAAATAGAGACTGCATTCACGTTCCTGCTGAACTGCGCATGGCGTGTACAGAGGGTTAGCACGCAATCGTCGATTTGTCTCACTTTTGCTCGTATCGCTATTTTTGTTTTCGTTGCAGCTACAAATGTGCTGAAACAAGTTCCATTTTGGTGGTAATGTTTGCTGTTCGGCGTTACTCTGTGCGGTGTTAATGCACGGGAAGTGCCCACTATCATTCATTATTCAACGAATTTGTTGGCATGGATGTTGTAATGTAATGATGTAATTCACAGAGAAAAACGTGTACGTGTTTTGCTGTAATTTCCATTATCAAACATTGCAGCATGTCGTGCCCACGACAGGGAGCTGTGCCTGCTTCATGAAGACCTTCCACAGTGTGCTGTGACCTGGGAAGTTACCATGCACCTGACCATGGCTTCCATCACCTGGATTACGTAACTTTTAGGCCAGAGGCAGCAGTTATTAGTTAGTGGACATTGCCAGGAATTTACTTTGAGATAAGTGTCATGTCCAAGCTGTATGACATCCTGCCTAGCTACGCTTTAGGTTCTTGTCTGCCGCAGTGAGGGTTCCCTGTTTTCAGAGTTATACGCTGTAAAATTTGGACGGTGCCTTGTGGAGATCGTTTTGTACGAGATCCGGTGTTTTTCCGAGTTTATCCTCATTCAAATCTCTGTTCTTCAAACCTCTGGGCTCAATTTTGTGGTAGTTCCAGTTTTCACCATCTCAGTGCAAACAGAGCTAATCGGACACAGACATTCGTAAATTCGTAGCACCAACAGTTCAAAAAAGGAGTCGCCTGTACCTGTAGTCGGTGCCAGATAAAGAGTGTAGGTAAAGTTCCTCCCGCAAAGCCGTCACTTTGGCAGAAAAATCGCTGTAGAGAAGGCACGTCCCTCCTTGTTCCTCTCCAGTGTTCATGCGCTAAAGTCGAAGGGGAGGGCTTTGTAGTAGAGCTTCTAAATTCATAGCACCGACGATTAAGAAAGAAAGAAGTCGCCCATACCTAGATGAGGTTTCTTTGGCTGGACGTGGCGTTGTGATTGGAGATACTCTGCAGTTCCCAGGGTGTTTTTGCATTTCCAATGCTGTCGCACGACGAAACTCGTAAAAAAGGTTGCTCCACTACGCGTCTATTCTTTAAGATCACTAATATCCTGGACGTGATGGAGACAATATTGTGTTCCCTTCGCAACTTTTCAAAGTTCGAGGTTCCCCAACCCCTGCAGAAAAGTGCCGTGGCAATGCAGTGTCCAGTCGCACGAAATCTATGGAATAATGGCTTGCATTGTAGTAGGAAGCACGTCCCTTCCACCTGTATGAAGATCAAATTGTATGGTCTAACAGTTTTGTTCCGGGTAGTGACAGTACCTGGAAGTTCTGCAACATTTCTCATTGTTCGTGGTCCGGTTTGGCGGCCTGGATTAACCCTGTTCAGTGTGCTTCTTATCGTGCATCGTTACACCATGGAGGAGCGACACCCGCGAAGTAGACGTTGCAAGCCTGCATATCTCGTTTTGCCATAAAACAGTTGTATGCTTTAGGGGAAAGCTCTCTTTGAGAGTGGAATGATGCAGGTGCACACATTGGATATCTAGAAACCAAAAAGAAGTTGGTGAATAACGATTTTGCAGTAAATTCTCAAACATAAACTGCACATACGATAGGCTGCGATATCCTGATAAGTTTCCTGCATCATTGATTGAGACTTTTCGATTCATAGTTAGAAATTAAGGGGCCCCTGAAAATAAAATAAAAGTTTTCTTTAAACAGTCGGGTTTGGGACACGAGTGTCAGAAAATAAATTTTACGCAAAAAAAATGTTTTTGAGCAATATTGACGGCGAGAGATTTATTTGAAATTCTGCGCGCGAAGTCCTTGACGTCACTGGTACATTCCGGAATGACCATCTCGGTCGTGAAGGCGACGCCGCTCCACTTCTCCTCCACGCGCCCGAAATGCCGAGAGAAAACAAGTGGAAAGGAGGTGGCTGCCAACTAAATCGCGACTGGCGTGGTCAATATTGCTCTAAACAAAAATAATTTTTTCGCATAAAATTTATTTTCTGACATGCGTGTCCCAATCAAACTAATTAGAAAAAAACATCTTTTTTCTTTTCAGGGCTCTTTAAAGGGCCCTGCAAGGACTTTTTTACTGGTTTTTAATTTGCCCCGAACCTGAGCGCACTGAACGTAGTAACTTAGTGAAACATTTCTTTTCTCGAAATTCGCTTTATTTTAAAAGTTATAGGCAAATTAAAATTACAAAAACAAGCAAAAAATAACCTCCCTCATGACGTCTTTGGTTGCTTGAGTGGCCGTGAACTAGAGGAGGGGTAATGAGCTCAGCAAGCGCTCACGGCTGCCGCACTCCGTGTCGACGGCGCGAGAGGGCGCCACGAAAGCATGTTCTGGATAGGCTCTATGCAGTGGGCAGCCAGAGCGGCTCTCATTGCATTTGTTGCGCGATTAAACACTAATTCGGCATGACACTTCATTGGCCACAAACGACAGCAAACACTGGGTAAAGATCAGTTCAGAATGGGAGCCACTTCGCGTTGCCATACCGCGAAACGGCCAAACCGCAAGACGAAGCTTCTCGCCAGAGGCCTTCGGAACGCTCGGAGCCGGTCGGATCCTCCTGTCCATACGACCGCAGCGCCGCCGCGTACATCCGGGACCTTTCCGTGTCGGCGCCTGATCCCACTACTCCTTTCTAGTATGCGCCGCCTTTTCCACCGCTTGGTGGCGGGTATGTCGATGGGTCATTTCTTGTTTGTATACTTTATAAACTGCATTCGTTTCTTTTCTGATCTAAAATACTGAACAAAAACTACTTTTATAAATGATTGAAACGGTTCGCGCCACTGATATTTTGTATTTCGACTAAAAAGAAGCTCTTAGCGGCTCTGACCAGTAGTGAGCCCAGGACCAAAGACATCACATTTTGCGCGCTTTCGGTACCATGGGTCGGTGGAGGAGGTTTCCGCGTCGTCCGGTTAAAATGTGACGCACTGATATTTAGTTACTCTCTCCGTGCCCGCTGGCTTGCCCGAACCCCAAGAGACGTGGAAACTGCAAAAAAGGTAGATGCTTAAATATGATTGCAGGGGCCCCTTTAAGGAAATACACTTTGGTATGACGAGAGGATTTCTAAATCACCTCGATTGTAGTCACTGACAGAGTGAGAATGGCAGAAAGGAGCTTGCGTAAGCCCTGCCCTTTGTTTTATGGTTGACTCACAGCCTCTTTACTGCTCTTTACTCACTGTGCTCGGGGTCACTACGAGGTCTTAAAAGTAGGTCCAACGAAATCGTTCAGACGTGAACTCACAAAATGATTAAAGATACAAGGACATGGCATTCATATGATTGTCGAATGTAGCAGCTGCCAAGGTACCGATCGTTCATCGCAAACGCCTCCAATAGAACGTTGTTGGATTGACACATATTCCTGTTCTTTCCACCTTGTTTATATTTGATAAAAAGGACATGTGTTCATATATCTGTCACTGTGTGCTTTTTTTCTTACAATGTGGTGGTTTAAATTGTCCGCACTGCCCTTCTCTCTACCAGCAGAGGGCCGTTGGTAGTGTGCTGGGCGGAGCAATTGGTTTTTTTTTTATTTTTTTTTTAAATAAAATACTAGGTAGTCTATGGGCTCCTATGGGTTGCACTGTGAGACAGTCAAGCTCGATGGAGAGTGATGGTATGTGTATCGGGCCATGCCCTGCCGTTCTCCCACTGTCAGTGACTATAACTGAAGCTAGGCTCCGCTATGTCTTTAACTGAAGGCACAATATATGAGTGCTTCCAATGTTTCAGTGCATAGTCAGTAACCGTGTAACTAACACAGAATTAGCTAAAGAATAAAAGCACAAAAACGAACAAATTCAGCTGGATTATTTTAGACACATTTAACGCCCACATTCTGATTTATATTGTGATAAAAACTATATATGACAGGCCATTGGTTTGAGCAGCCACTTTGATACTCAAAATTATTCTGCTCCTTAACATTTTATACGTGGAATTACTTTGTTAACCTTTGATTCCATACTTAAAATAACCATTCCCTAATAGCCAACATGCAGTTTCTTTCATTCCATTAGCAAGTATGTATAATTAAGCTGTTGCAATCATCCTTTTTAAATGATTAGAATGGCTAGTGTCATGGCAGCAATAAGACTACTATGCAAGATTATTCAAGAGAGTGGTTAAACAGAAATGGAGAAGCGAAAAGGCATTGTTATTTAAACACAGAGGCCAACTCCTAACATTGTGTTTGCAGTGGAATGGACGAGACTTGTGTGTATGCTTTCACTCCGAAGGTTCTTTTAGCCGCTTCAAGATGACTTTGACCAATTACATCATGTGTTAGCTGGAATAATTAATTAGAAACTGTCTAGAGTTTGCTCCCCTTTGCCTGTTTTGGCTGTTAGTCACTAAAAACTAGATGTTTTTGGAAATCCGTATGGATGGCATCAGGTTCAACAGAAAACTTGGGTGCCGACTCAAACTTGTACATGTAAAAGCAGCTTGTGAATACCGCTGTTCGGTGCAAACAATGTGAGCAGGTGCATACAAATGTACGAATGAGAGGAAAATAAAACAAATCTTGCAATTTGAAATAATATTGAGCAAGAAACGGTACTCAGATTAGTGTTACAGAATATCATGACACTTGTGCGGCAACGTCCGTCTTAATGTCTTTAGAACCTAAATTTTGAGGAATCCTTATGGCTTTGCTTTGTCGTCTGACTGATGCATCTTTGTTTCCTACACCTCAGTTGTTGGACAGAGGAGCAGCCAGGACGTCCTGCCCTTTTCAAGCCGGTGGCATCCAGCAGTGAAAGAAGATGCGATATCTGGACAGCCTGTATTCATTCTGTGGGCAAGTTAATAAACCATTTTATTTTGAAGCATGGAGTGGTGTGTGCACAGCAGCTGAAGGAGACCAACAACACAAACACAAATGAAATTGAAACAGGCAATTGTGGCTACCATGCCCCGCGAGGACTCTTCAACAGCAGGAAGTTTTGATTTGAAATCGCAGTGCTAAATGGGTACACCTCAGCCAGTCCTACCAATAAATCAAACTTTCCAGCCGAATCGAGATGGTCCAGCCGAACTGGAGCTTCCAGCCGAATTGGAGTGCTCTGGCCGAATTGGAGAATCTAGCCGAATTGCACATCCAGCCGAATTGGAGCTTTCCAGCCGAATCGACCCGTCGGCCGAATGGACACTTCAGCCGGATTGGCACGTAACCATGTTTATACAGCCTTGATGGAGATGCGCCTCAACGGGTAATCGGTCTCTTCGCTGTAGATGAGAAATTTAGCCAGTGCAGTACAACCGCTAACCTGGGGTGTTTGACGTGCATCACGCAGTAGTGATCACACGAACGCGTGCCGCTACGAAACTCATCCAGATCGAAACGGGCAGGGGCGGCGGGGATCGAACACAGGAGGTTCCCAGCGCAAGCTTTCGCTCCACGCTCCGAGCTGAGACGCGTTAGCCCACTCGGCCACTTCCTCCTAGAGTGCCTTCATGTTCGCTTTTCCTCCCCTCCATCTAGCCTCCACAAGCCATGCTCCCTTATAAACCTTTTTCGCAACGGCGCCGCCATCTTGAACTGTCGTCACTTCCAGTATGGGCGAAAACATTGTTTTGCCGTCGCCACGCCAGTAGAAGACACTTACGATATAAGCGGAACCGTCACACATTCTCGTTTTGCCTCCCCTCTATTTTTTTACTATTTGCAGGTTGAAACGTTTTGATATTTTTTCGTCGCCCATACCGGATATGCCTACTTGGCGGTCGGGGGCGAGAGTAAGCGGAAAAGGTCTATAGCCTCGCCTCTTTCTCATTTTCCTCCTTACCCTCCACACTTATCGGGCCAACGTGACCACAGCACGTGACCATCGTGTTGTTGGTGGTTGCCGGTAGCAGGGAGCGTGGTGCTGGTGGGTTTTATTTATCAGTCATCACAACTAGAAACTCTGACCCGCGCCCAGCCGACCGATTGTATGGCGGCTGCTTTACAGCTGAGGGTTATGTACCCTCAGCTGTAAAGTAAATGCATTCTGTTTTCTACAGATCGTTACCATCCTGAAAACGAAATTATTCAACCTGGAACGCCAGCGCTGTAACGATTGCCTGTTGGTGTGTTTTGGGTAATGTACCGTGCATCTGCGGGGAGTATTCTTTTTGATCTCCTGGCCACTAATTACTACGGTGGCCAAAGCAAGAATAAATTATATACACACATGATTGCGTAACTATCTCGACCCGACAGGTTGGACCAATACTTACGCATTTTTACAGCGATGATTTCCGCGCTCGCCTGCAAATGATAGCTGCGCTCTCGTCGCTCTCGATGTTATATCACACTATAATACGTTTGGCTTTTTCTTTTCGTTGCGGCCGCTATGCAGGTCGTTCACTGGGACGTTTTATTGCGGTCGTGACAAATCGAACCAGCTCAACTTGGCTCGAGGTTGGGAGATGTTTTATTGACTATTGGAAGTGTACGGAGCACATCACGCTCCACTTTGATGGGGTCCAGCCACCGCCGCGACCCACGGCCAAAATGCATCGTTTCCGCAGTTCGGCGACCGTCGGAAATCTAAGAGAATTGTTGACCGATTCCTGTTATCGTAAAACTATGTGTTTGTAATACGTCCAGGCTTACCGGTGTTAGAGGCGGGTTTTATGCCGCACGTCCGGGAGCTTCCTGGCTCGTGACGACGACCATTCCCCGAAGTGAAGAACCCAGGGGTCCAGTGGAGGTGGGAGAATTGGTAACGTAACGAACGGTTTAATACATGGTTGCGATACAGTCGTCAAATCCGAGAGAACTCCTGAGCAGACTCGCGCTCCGCCTTATATAGGGGTCCGTTTTCTCCCTCACTCCCCGCCAGGGCAGCAAGTGCGCAGCAGCAACCCGCCGTCAAGTGCGTCGTAGCAAGGTCCGCCGCGTCGTAGCCAGCAGTGCGTCGTAGCCAAAGTTCTCCGCAGTTAGGCCAGGCCTCTCTCCCCTTCCGGAGCGCACCAAGCCGCACGCACGCACACACGTCCCGTTGACGTCACGGGCGCGTTGAGACCTGTCTCCGCAGGCGCAGACACGTAGGCGACGGTTCCGTACTCGTCGGGACTCGTTTCGCGTAGGCCCCGTCCAGCAGGCGACGTTCCCGGACAGATCATGACTCGTTTCCGCAGCGTTGAAACTCGGAAGAAGGTCGCCGAAGGTTCCATTCTTAACAGCCCCTCCGGGGCCAGGGAAACCTCGAAAGGCCGGGTGGTATGTCATCCGCTGGCCTGAAGAGGTGAGTGCGGTAGGCCTTGAGAAGACGCTGCAAGCACCCAACAAACTCCCAAACCTCTTACAGCGGAGGCATTAGCGGAAACGTCCCACACAACACCACACCACACCGCAGTCAAACGCTCGGAATTCGCCAGAGACCCGCCAGACTGGATTACGGATTACCATAATTTGCCAAAACAATGCGAATTGACCCGCTGTCGCCAAAACAAAACTCATTTTTCCAACGAGGTCACAATGAACAAAATACAAAAGACAAAAACTCTTTGCAATTTGTGAGGTCCTTTTGGGGTTTTAACGAAGTGCCCCCACTTGGATCCTCATTCCCGTGGATGACGAAGACCTCTGAGATCATCCCTACTGTTTTTCGTGATGCCAGAAAAATGTGCTCAACCCATCGGCATTGCCGTTAAATTTGCCTTTCCTTTTTCTTGCCCTGAAGTCGTAGTGATCGATTTTCACGTGATTTCTAGACGTGAAAATGCGGTCCTTATAGCGCCGATAAAACAATCCGCCTTTTTCAGGCCCCGTTACATTGGCCCTAGCAATCTCCTGAGCTGTACCGCGAAACCCTGACACACTAGGGTCGCTCTTCCGCTTGACTGTCAAAGACACACTGTCTACTCGTAGCAGAGGACCAAGTTACGTGACGCCGGAGCTACGAGAGATGTATGTATGTATGTAGTCTTTATTTCAGACGAAAAGAAGTCTGGGGTTGGGATAAAAGAAGACAAACTTGTCTTCTGACGGGACCCCAGCCCCTAGTTTTTACAGCCACTCAGCAGAAAACAAAAGAAACATTGAAATCAATTCTATTACCAAAGGGCATATGTACAAAATACAAATCGAATGGAACTCAAAAGCCAGGATACGAACTTCCAGATCACGAGAGACTTAAAATATATGTTACAAGGTTATCTTTGAATGTCCGAAAGGAACCTTTGTTTTGCACCATTTAAGCTATGGTAGGGTCTGTATTCAGTGTGTCTGGAATGAGATATGAAAGTTGCTGGAAGCCATAATTTATATGAACTTTACTTTTTACATAATGACTACATTGTAGACTGTAGTTTACTGGGTTTTTTGGATACGCGATAAAAATAGTGACTGATTCTGTCTGATCATAATAAAAATAATGATCGATATTTCTATGGTCATAATTTGCTCTACAGTCAATATCTTATACTCCCGAAAAAGTGGCATTGAGTGATCATATTTCTGAAGGTTTCCAATAAATCGAACGGCCTTTTTTTGCAGTATTAGTAATTTGCTGATATTTGTTTTTGTAGTTGTACCCCATACTAATATACAATATTGCAGTCGTGAATAAACAAGTGTATAGTAAAGTTGTAACTTTAACCACTTAGGTAAATATTTCCGTAGTTTATTTAATAACCCTATTTCTCTTGATATACAGATTCTCACTTTTCTCAGTATGGGAGTCCAACTGAGGGTTTCTTCAAACAAAACACCTAAAAATTTGTGTGTCCTAACGCGCTCAATTTTTAATCCTTCAAAACAAATATTTAAGTCGTAGGAAACTGGTTTATTCTTTGATCTAAAAATAATATATTTTGTTTTACTAGTGTTTAGAAGCAATTGATTATACCTTAACCACGCAGATAAATTTCCTAGCCAGTTATTGGAGACTTGTTCAAGGTGAAGCAGGTCTCTACTTGAAAAAAAGGACGTTCGAATCATCAGCATACAAAATAATATCGCGTGATTGAGGTATAGTCACTATGTCGTTTATATATAAAATAAATAATAAAGGCCC
>JAZHYW010022949.1:0-15938 GCA_037355805.1 Ixodes ricinus | reverse complement strand
GTAATACATTCCCCGCGTAATTTCTCTAGCTAGTAGCTAATATTTACCCCAGTTCGTTACGCGGGAAGCAAGTCGTCTGCTTCCCAGCGCAAAGGTAGCGGTGACGTCCGAATGACACCGGAGCTCTTGAACGGGGTTTTTCGACCCGCAACAATAAACTACTCAACGCAATAATGCTTAAACTCTGCGACAGCGTGTGGCGCCAGCGGTGGGGCCAAAATCCGAAAGTTTGAGAGCACGACGCCACGCTAGATCAAAAGATAACGAGAGAGAAAAAATAAGAAGATGGTCTATGAGCCGAAATCCACCTAAGCAAGCTGGTTCCCTGATGAATCGATGAATTCATCAAAACCAAGAAATGACATAGTAAGTGCCTGTAGCATTTATTTTCGTAAAAAACAAAAAGCTTGTCAGAAAAGGAAGCAAGCAATATCGCTCTTCTCGCTAACAAGTTTCTTTTTTTTTTTTTCCTGCAGTGAACGTCACAGGCGCTCACATTTTAATTTTTGCTGCTTATAGACCTTTCCAAAAAAGAGCGTGTGGCCGGTGCCATCTTGACTGTTCGTGCGTATGGCGCGTGCTTTCCCTCGCTTTCCGAAGCGACGAACACGCACGTGCGGAGCTGTGAAGACCGCACGCGGGACTGTGATTTTGTAAACATTAAAAAAGTCTATACTCCGAAGTTGAGCGCAGTGAACGCAGCTGCAGAACACACGCCTTCTCGCTGGCCGGCGACCAGGAACTCGATATCTGACACCAATCAGTTATCAGTGGTGCGCTGCGCCATGCCGCGCCCGTCGGCGTTACGTTGAAGTATAAACGTATCTAAGGCTTAGGCGGACTAGGGTGCCTTACGCGCCGTCTCACACACTTGCGTTTGACTGGCGTTTGACTGCGTTGCGGCGAGAACCGAAAGCGAGTCACCGGCACATACTCGTGCTTCGCATGAAGCGTGGAATCCAATTCAAGCGAATCTTCTTGGCACGCGACATGGGTTAAGCAGGATGTCCTGCAGTTCCCCGCTTCCGCAACGCAGTCAAACGCAGTCAAACGCAACTGTGTGAACCGGGCTTTAATGTCCTTCTGTTTAGGGTGATGCCACTCCTTTGTAGTACCCGATGCCGACAGCACGCGCTCACGGGGAAAATACAAAGAAATCGACGAAAACAAAATGTCGCCATAGCACAGTCAGCGCCACAGACGCGTGCAGGGACACGCTCTTTCACGCGCTTCTGAACAAAAAAGGAAAATAAAAAGTGTGGGACAAAAATGGCCGGATGACTCCACCCTAAGCAAAGCGCACATGAAGGCACCGCTAAGGCGGGACGTCGGCTTATAAGGCCGGGGTCACACTGCTCGCGCATGATACGAAAGACAATCTGCAAACACGAGTAACCGTACAATGCCAGTGGTTCGAATGCCGCGTGCCAAGTTTTCTCCCTGAACTCATGGCCATGCAGCACTCGAAGCACAGATCTTGTGGTGACCAGGCTTTCGGATCTGTATAAGGGAGTATTCCCACTGGGCGCCATATTTGTGGGCGATGTCTAGAGCGCATGCTCTGAACGAGCCCACATTGGTAGGCTTCTCAGGACCGGGAATCTTGAGGGTGCAGAATGCACGTTACAAAAGAGCTGTGGAAGCTCGCCATTAGCACCCGCTCAGCGGCCATGCACACAATCTGCGGCCGCCGGTGAATACTTTCTATACAGACTGTATTTTGTATGGTGTATAAGCAGTCTAACTCCGGCTTAAAGGGTTACGGAAAGGAAATGTTTGCATTTATTTCTTTTGTTTTGGTGTGGTCTATAGTTTATCGTACAGCCCAGAAACACTAGCCTAGACTAGTGTTTCTGGCTGCGGGCAGAAAAGTCGAGAAAACTAACTTTAAAATGAACGAACAGATTTCGAGATTGCTTCTGGTTGCGGTCTGTGAAGCTCCGCTGAAATGCCGCCACGTCATGAGTTCCTTAGAAGCAGCGCCAGTTCGCGGCATGCAGTATGGCTCGCTCCTGAAGTTAGTTGGTCCTGAATGTGACTTGGCGGAAAATGCTGAAGACCTCTACTAAAGTGTAGCCCTACGCACAGTTGCATTTGAGAGCGTTTGACTGAGTTGAGGCTGCGAGAAACCAGGACACCTCTGTTTATGTCGCGCGTCAAGCTAGTTCCTCTTCGAATTGGATTCCACGCTTCCTACGATGCACAGATGTGCCGGTGACCTCACTTTCGTTTCCGTACGCAACGCAGTCGAACGTTCTCCAACGCAACCGAAGCGTAGGGGTTTACTACGTGGCATACGTCAAAGCTTCCACAGCGCATCCGCAACATGCATTCCACACCATCACGATCGCCGTTCTTTGCAAACGTTAGGTAGGAGCTTGATGTGAGGATGCGGATCTCTGGGCCAAGCGCAGCTCAACTATAGCAGCATTGCTGGGTACTAACGGTTTACTACTTCTGCGGCGTGAAACTAACACGGTGAGCCGACCGCTCGTGGCATGCAGATAAAATACCTGCATAAGCTGCGAATGACGTTGAGGGCAAGTGATGTATAGGCCATAGGGCGCACAGTCCCCGAATATTCCTGCTAGGCGAGATTGTCACGTGTTGACGCCACCAAGCGGCAACGCTCGCAACTATACAGTACCCTTGGCCGTGCAGGATCTATTGACGTCACGAGCGCGATACGCATTGCGCTGCTTGCTGGCCGACTTTGAAGCGAGGGGTGCGTGAACTCACGCTCACGGCTATTCGTTTCCGTGCACCTTAAAAGGAATTTTGCTTTTTCATTCTCTATCTTTTGATCTATGCGGCGTCATCTTCTAAAACTTTCGAATTTTGTCACCTCCGTTAGCGTCACAGTTACACGTAGTATCAGCTTTCTGCGATGCGTATAGTTTATTTTCTCCTGGGCCGAAAATCCGCGTTTCATTTTCTTCGATCGGGCTCTGCATTATGCTTCAAAATGCAAATTATAGTGAAGACGTCCTCTTTGACGGTCGACCTGGAGTTCATGATGACGAGACCTTTCTAAACTAGATCTGTAAACTAGGTTTTTGCAAACAGTAATCCAACACAAAGAAGAAAATGAAAATCAATCGGCGAAAAGAAAAAAAGTTCTGTCGGCTCCACTTTTGCCGGAGCTGGGTCTAACTTTTCTTTTCATGAAGTGATTTGATAACTTCGTATTGCGAAAGTTTTATAATAAGACCATCGCTGTATTTTTTCTTTTCTTCTTCTGGTTTAGTTAAAATTCGGAACCATAGATGAAGTCTCTATTGCGTAACTTGTAGAAACTTTTAGTTTTTTCGTTACAGAAATTAATGTGTACCTTAATTACCTCGGATTGTAGAGCGTGTCTGATTTATGTATAGATTTTCTAGTTGGGTAGTTTGGCGACGTGCAGATCTTGTGCGTAGGAGGAATCGGCTCAAAGAGACGCTAGAACATGGGCGGGTAGTAAAGGTAACAACAGGCACAATTTCACTGATGTCCAGAATTAACAAAATGCTATTTCCATGAGAAGGGGTTGCGTAAAATAACATGTCCCCTTACTTTGCTAAGAAAGTTGATGTACTAAGAAATTAATACTGCCGCTTTAGATGTCTTTTTTTAGCTTAAGATTGTGTTTATTCATCTGAGCTAGAGTTCGCATTTCTTACCAGGAACCAAACACAGCACCAGGCACCCTCCAACACACTCTATGGTATAAAATACCCCGATTTCATTAGGTACAGGAATGTGTTGTTATTTACCCGTGGCCCGTTATTTAATTTCTCCCTGTCTCAGGGTTCACATTATAATGTCTCCTTTGTCTGTTTTCTCATTTCTACTGACCTTTCTCTCGAGGATTTCATTCGCAATAAATGGTACCTATAAGCTCGCTAGTTTTTTTTTATTGTTGTTTGATTAGATCTCAAAATATCTTCATCGACCCTAAATTGCTTGTGCATCGGTTAGCAGAACGGTTTCCGGATGAATCGGCATACGCACATGCCGTAAACCTTTACCACAATCATAAATTAAAAATAAAAAAATGGCCCCATACGCATGGTACGATATCCAGTGCGTCTATTTTCTCCGCGAAGCATTTCGGGAAGAGCCAGTCGCTACAATCTACGGAGGGTTAATTGCTCGGCGAATAAAACGGGGCTGAACATACGTTTAGTCCCTAAAATGGCGGTCTGCGCAGTTACATCGCGCCTGACGTATGACGTGCTTGCGTCATACCAGTCTCAAAGCGCAATTTTTTTTTTAGACCTTAACATTCTTTTTTGATTTCAGCTGTCCGCTTAGTCACTTCCTCCGTAGGCTGAAGCGATTTGTTCTTCCAAGTGCGTTCCGTCACATTGGTCATACAAAAACCGTCTGCAAATATGATAGAAGCCCACATAGGTAAAAAGTAAACGTGCTTCAGACTTGGAACGTACGCCAGGCGTACTCCCAGACATAGCCTCCTGTTGGCCTCGAGATCGACCTCGGAGGTGGCGCTACTGCTCGCGCTATCATCATCATCAAAGCGGGGAACGAAGCATGGCCGCCCCATCGGCACTCGCACGTTCGCGCGCGAGACGGTGTAGATTCTTGCATTTATCTTGTCAGACAGTATCGGTATGAAAACAATTTACAGCGGAAAATGGTGCGGTATCCGTCCGGTGCTTCGGTGAAGATCGAATCGTGTTACCAGCGTACCGCCTAAATTTAAATAATCGCTGTTGTCGACCGCGTTGCCTGCTCTAGGCAGCCTTGGAAGCATGGATCACCACGAGGGATGCCTGTCTCCGGGTGAACTGCACTAGACCGCACTATTTAGGTTGAATATTTTGTCTCTTTTAAGATAGATGTATCGGTTCATCAGCGTGGGAATTCAACAAAACAATGACTTCCGAACCCGGATAACATAACTGCGGGCAATACCGTGGGCCGTGAAATCGCGACATTCTATCCATCTTTCTGCTCTTGTAACTTTTAGCTTTTGCTGTAATCTAAACATCTAGCATAAAGGAGATGTTAGTGCTGTCCCAGAAATTACTGTGCTATTGAGTTCCAAGCTGCGGCCAATGTTTCCCTTTACCGTGCCGTGGTGTGGGTAAATCTTTCGAAGCCGGAACGAACCTACTACGTTGCGATGTGGAGAGCATGCCCCTTCTAGTTAAGGATCCGGAAACTGTCTGTTGGTAGGACAACTGAAACAAGTGAAACTATTCTGGTAGTATATCTGCCGCGAGTGGAACAATAACGGGTGTAACCGAGCAACGCAGTAGCGTGGTGCCTGATTCAGGCAGTCGCGTTTGAATGCGTGTGACTGCGTTGCGGCAGCGAGAAACCAGGACATTCCTGCCTTATATCGCGTGCCAAGATGATTCCTTGAACTGGATTCCACGCTATACGAATCACAAGTCATGCCGGCGACTCGCTTTCGGTTCTCGCCGCAACGCAGTCAACCGCACGCAAACGCAAGTGTCTGAACCGGCCTGTAGCGCGTTATTAGATGCTTTTCTTCTCGGTAGTGTGGGTTCACCCGCTTCTATTTTCTCGGTGAGGGCCGCGGATGTCAAAAGGCTAATATTAGAAATTTCCTGGCTATATAATCTCCCATTCGAACACAGTAGACTCTGCAACCCCAACAAACGACCCGCACCACGACACAGACGGCATCGGCCGCAGCGACGCTCTTTTTTTACTGATGAGGGCTACCGACTCTCACGAGACTTTCCGATCACCCTCCGCCCTCGCATAAACGCACACCGGGACTGGGCAGCTCATCCAGAAGACCAACCTTCAGATTAATCAAATGATGCTTTAATTGCGATATCGCCTGCTATAATATTTCTGCCTGTCCTTATTTCTTTCAGGACACAGGCTTGCACGGTAAGCCTATTTCAGCATGCTTGCGATTGTCATCGAGGGTGATTATACTGTTTAAATAATAACCTTAAAATTACTTCACCTGAAAAGGCGTCCCGTGTTCATATTTCCGTGGGCGTCACAACGTGAAGTTTAAAACGGGGATGCAACGTGTCATTTATGTACAATAAAAATAGAATACGAAAAGTGTAGTTTTAACGTCTTGTTCGCTGCAACAGGCCCGGTGAAAAAAACAAGACCCCAGCGGATTTATCAATTCAATATAGTCTGTTAATGGGGTATCCGCGATAGGAGAAATCCGCCACATTTCCTCCGCCGGAGGGCGCATCACGCTGGACATATCGTATTCCTTTTAGACGCCTCCCTGTATGCGCCGTTGCCCTCCGTGGCGGAGGCGCGGAGGCTTCATTCCATCAGCACGAAAGCTCTGCGGGTGCCGCAGCTGGAGCCGGACGATTTCCAGGTTGGTGACGTACGACATCCGTCACGCGGAGATCTCCTGCGAAGTGGATACCCCGCAGGGGTGACCACGAAGGAAAAACTCCGCGAACAGATGTCGTGACGTCAACATCCCTAGGCCCGGCCGCCGCGTGCACCTGTCTGAGCTTTTCGTGCTGACAGAACGACCTCCCGCGCCTCCGCCACGGAAGGAACGGCGCCGGGAGGCGTCAAAAGGGATGACGCATGTCGCGTGATACTCCGCAGAAAATATGTAGTTCCGTGTGAATGACGCTATGGGGTATCCACGCGAAGGAGAAATCACCCTTTCCTCCATGAGCTGCATCATGAGACATGCGTCATCTTTTTTGACGCCTCGCGGCCAGTTCTCCTCCCGTGGCGGAGGCGCGGAGCGCTTTCGTCTTAACAACACGAAAGCTCCGCAAGTGCACGCGGCGGAGCCGGGAAGGGAATTCCCGGGATGATGACGTCGAACGTATATCGCGAGTTCTCACTTCGTGTGGACACCCCTTTAAGGGGTATCCGCACGAAGAAATCGCCACTCCTCCGGACGCGCCACGTGAGACGTACGTCAGCCCTTTTTGACGCCTCGCGGCGTTCTCCTCCGTGGCGGAGGCGCGCAGGCTTCGTTCCCCATCAGCACAAAAGCTCTGCCGAGTTGCACGCGGCGGAGCCGGGACAGAGTTTCCCCGGTCGTTGACGTCACGACGTCCCGCCACGCAGGTTCTCCTTCGTGTGGATATTTTCCCCTTTATGGGGGTATCCACCTGAAAACTCCACCCTTTCCTCCGCGGAGCTGCCCAACATCACGGTGACGCCCTGATCAATCGCTTTGATGCCTCGCGGCGCGTTCTCCTGCCGTGGCGGAGGCGCGGAGGCTTTCGTCGCCGTCAGCGCGACAGCTCCCTGCAAGTGCACGCGGCGGAGCCGGGGCGGAGTTTTCACGCGGGATGTTGACGTCACGACATCCGTCCGCGGAGTTCTCCTTCGTGTAGGTACCCCTTAAAGGGTAGCGATCAGTCGTGTTATTTTTAATCAGACCACAGCTCCAATCAACATTCAATGTTTTACTGAAAGCCTATGGTTTGTGCAGAGATAAAAATATGTGGGATCTGGTCTTTTTTGATGAGAGACAGCGTCTCAGCTGAGACTGGAGTGAAAGAAAACACTGCAAAGGCTGGGGCCGCGCGAGCGTCTTCGAAGACGCAACGAGTCCCGCTCAGCTCGTGCGCTGGCTTTGGCGGTGCTTTCTTTCTGCGACTCAGCTGGGCCGCTGAAGTTCACCGACAAACCGGCCCAGCGGTTGTATACAAACCACAACACTGAGGTCCACGCTTGTGAAACGATACAACACAAAGTTTAGTAGGAAGAAACGACAACAAAAACAACAAGCGTTTAAGGAGGAGGGCTCAGCTCAGCCAGAAACGGGCTTGCGTCGTGGAGGTCCATGCTTCTGAACGTGCGCCCGTAGCAGACGACGCACGGCGGTACCCGCACTTTTGCATGTTTCCAATTTCGGCCGCATGGTGGCGACACGGTTCGATCTTGAGGCGAATCTACTGACAAAGCCTGGCAGATCGCCACGAGAAGCGGCCGCCGAAATGGAAAAGGTGGAGCGGCAGACAACGGATGAGAGGAGAGCCACGTGACTGGCGCCCCGCTCCGGCGAGACGCCGAAACACACTTTTCCCGAGCGAACAAGTGTGGTTCGGGTCCTCGCCGCTGAAAAAGCTGTGCGCTGACGTGCAGGTTCCCGAGAAGTGGCTCTTTGATGCTCTGTTCTATCATATGCTCGCGCTCCAAATCTGCGACCGGGCACTCTATGGCTCCGTCGTCGAACTGTCAGGCTTTTGCGAGTATAGAGGAGGCTATGACGCGAGTCACCACCATATCCGTGTTCGAATGCCGCGTGCCTTGTTTTTCCTTGAACTCGTTGCCTTGGGGCATCCGAGGCACGGATCTCGGGGTGACTGTCGTTCGAATCCGAAGCGACGAACATGCTCGTGCTGGGCTGAGGAGATCGTCCGCTGGGGCTGAGGGGACTCGCAAATATTGGAAAGGTGGGATAAGCAGCGTGACCCCTGCTTTAGATTGCGCGTACATCACCGTGCTCTTGAACAGGGCCAAGAAGAAGTACATAAGCGACCAAGTGCAGAAAACTCAACCGCGCTGGCGACATTTTTCCTACGCTGGGGCTTCACCACCCGACAAGAATGTTGGGGCAAATAACACCACTACTGAAAATTGCTTCAGTCGTAAAAAAGAAGAAAAAAGAAAGTTCATTTTTCTCTGTGGGCGCGACAAGCCCAGTGTCTGCGGCGTCGGTGGGATTAGGCAACCGCGTGGAATGCGTCGTTGCCAGGGCGTCTTTTCCGATTTTCATCTTTTAGCTGCGCCTTAGATATTTCCCCGAGAATTTCGTGTGAAATTGTGAACCGACTCGTGGGATCCAAAAGGAGAAAGCACGACGCCGAAGTATTAATGTCGGAAAACAACGCTGGAATGAAGAGTTCCGTTCGCTTTAGGACTGAACTCATCCCTCGAGACGGGCACGAGTTTTCGATGGAATTGTTCGCGAGTCTGGAGGTCTTTGTTGCGCGTCTTTTGTAAACTGCGCAAAAGCTTTTTATTAAACCGGGTGATGGTGCTTTAATGAACACGCACTTATTGTCCGAATGAAGAGAATATACTTTTCTCAATTATCTAAGCGTTTGTTTTTATTTTTTTTATTTACTGGCGGAAGGCATGTCTTTGTATGTATAGTCGGTTACAATGTCGAGTGTCTGCCGAAAAAAGGATATAAATAAACTAGAACGATTTCAAAGGCGGGCAGTAAGATTTATTTACGATAAATTCAAACGATCCGACTCTACCTCCTCATTAATGCAGATAAACGAAATGGACTTGTTACAGGAAGAAGAAAAAGGTCTAGTCTCAAGTTTTTGTTTCTTCTTGCAAATGATAGGCTTCCTATTAATCGCCACTCATACCTACAACTCGTTTACGAGACAGACCAGACATTATCTGCCACACTTACTGGCGCCTTACTTTGCCCGCACCAATATTTCTAAATTTTATTTTCCCCAGAACAATTAGTGACTGGAATTCTCTTCCCACTCAGTTAGCCGTTTCGTCCCAGTTCATGACTGCACAGGTCTTCACTGCTACATTTCCTTCTGCTGCTGGTGGCTTTTTATGCTCTGTATAAAAGTTCTTTATTTCTACCTCCTGTCGAAGGTATTGCTTGTATATTGTCGTGTGCTGAGTGTGATTTACTCTCTCGTATTCACTCATGCTTGGACCACCTTGGTCTGCAGTATGTTATAAATAAATGAATAAAAATATATACGTTCCCTTAGGAAAGGTCATCTTGATATTGCATGGCGTCTTTTACAAATAACATAAGTCATACGCGCACAAAGAATAACACTTTTCGAGATAAAAAATGCCGCAAAGACAAAAGAATCGCCAGGCTAACATAAAAGAAGAGTCAATGAGCAGACGGCAATCGAGAAGGGTCGAAAATCTTGGTGCTTAGCGCCATGTCAAGGCAGTGGATTCTCTGCGAATCAAACAGGGAGTTCCCGAGGAAAAAGAACCGTATTTTTCAGCACGGCTAAATAACCTATGCATTGCAGAAAGCTCAAACTCCTTGAGAATGTGACGATAGCAGTTGCAATAGAACGCGAAAGTTTGAGAACATGACGTTACCGGGTTTCAAACATAATTGAGAAAAACGAAGTTTTTATATGAGCCGATGTCCACCTAAGCCTAAACTCGTCAATAACAAAAATTACCTTGTGGGCGCATCTATCATCTATTTCAGTTAAACCTACTTGTCAGCAAGCAAGAAAACAATATTATCTTTCTTGCTGACAAGTGTTTTTCACTTATATAAATCCCACGAGCGTTCACAATATCATTTCTTATTTTAACGATATTATGCTTATAAGGTGGAGGTCGTCTTATAGAGAAATTTCCTTTTCTCTGCTATGCTTTCATCCAGGCAACATCAGCTGCTCAGACTTTCGTGTTCTGTCCCAACCACTATAGCTTCACATTCTCACATGTTTCGAGCTTTCTGGGATGCATAGATCATTTATCCGAGCCGAAAATCACGTTTGCTTTTTTTGTTCTTGTTTTTTCTCGGGAACGCTTGGCTTTTTGTAGTGGCAAAGTGTGGAAAATATGGTTCGACGAAAAGAAAGCATTTACTGGGCTCTACAGAAAAGGCAGCAATACGATTCTTTTAAATTGTTTTATTGGCGATAGGTTCGTAAGATTGCTATTGCATGTCACTGTTTTGTTTTCGAACGCCGCCTATCGCGGTTCTTATCACCATTAAGATTGGTGATCGTTTCTACTTTTGTTGGTACTCATCACGAATGATTGAAGGGAGTACTTCTAGGCGTTTCAATGTATCGCCTGTCGGCCTCAATAAATTATTATTTTCTTTTTTTTTGTCGGCCCCAGTGATGTCTTTTTTTTTCTGAAGTTCGTCGAAAGAACGGTGTTTAGATTGCCTCGTCATTCAGGATTCTTTTTAAGTTCCAGAATCAATTTTTTTTCTGACATAAATTGCTTTGATACATTTACTTTTAGTTTTGCAACATTCTAATCAATGCACCTTTACGAGCAGCTTTAGAAACGGCCCCTCGCGCTCCTATTTTATCATTCACCTCAATCTCCACCCTGCCCAATCTTCCTCATGCGTTCCAGAAGTAGGGTGGGAAAGGGGGGGGAGGGGAGGGTTCTTTTGTTTTAGGGGAAAATTTTTTAGCAACTTTATTTGGAGAAGTCACTTCTTCCCACCGCTATTCAGTTTCGAACTTAGCAGGAAACCAAAATTCCCTTCGGTTGACTCAAATTATTTGAAGGAGTTTCTAACTCAAAGGAGAAGTAGTTGGGAATTTTTTAGGGCGTACAAATTGTTGATTGAGCGATTCTTCAAAAAACGTGGAAGAAGAGGCATGCAAAATTGTCTAAACCTTCGCCTACAATCGCTATCAACTTATAAAAAAAATTTTTAAAGCTTAGGGTGGGGGGTTCGCAGTCAAACGAGTTAGCGACGCTATTTACTTGCGGCGCCATTTTCCGATAGGTGCAGCCAGCAGACAACAGAGAGCGCCGTCTGTTCGCTGCGCCTATCGGGAGATGGCGCCACAAGTAAATAGCGTTGCCAACTCTGTCATCTGCGAACGCGCCCAACATTGACTTTGGCAGTTTTTTTTTTTTGCTCTTATTTTGTACAGGAAGAGAACTGCGCCTTGAAATTTCCCACGGTAAACTGACCTTGCACGTTCGGTGAAATTTTGAACCTTATTCTACATGCATGTACCAATTTTTCCGGCTTGTTTTACAACGGAAGGTCAGCTTGGAACACTCTATAGATAGAAACACACAGACACAAAAAAGCGAAAATATTGGATTGTCATTTACTCGTTACGCATGGGTGAGCGAGCGTGTTAAAAGGTATAGTTAGTCAGTATACCGACCGCAAACTTTTTTCTTGGCTGTTGCTTTCGCTTTGACGTTTGAGGTGGACTGATGAACGTCTGGCCGGTTTTCGCTCACAAGTCGGGGCAAAGGGCCTCACCATCCTGACAGAGATGACCATCAAAGTTGACAGGCTTTATGGAGAAGCGACCATTCATCAACCTTGAAAACACACACTTGTCAAAAAATTTAATAATTGTGTATTTAAAAAATGCTATCTCTTTTTTTTTTGTTGTGATCTATTGGTTCTTTCTCGCGTGAGGTGTAATGTTGTGGCGCCTGCAGTGTGCAACTATCCCTCAATTACTTCCGGTTCTGAACTAAACGGCGGGTTTCGCAGTATTTGCCAAATCAAATATACACGCTTCATTCTGAAAACGGCCACTTGTCGGCAATGTTAGACTTAATTCACTCTTATGATAAAAAAAGATTATGAATAAAAAATTAGGAAATATTCGTCAACAGGAAGTGTGCAGCGTCAACCCAATAGATGGCACCACCGAGTTTGTTGCCAAACAAAAAAGGTGAAATAGCCCTGTTTTAAATGCCGCGGGTGTTTTCGCTTATAAAAACGTCACAAATGAGTTTTTTTGTTGTTAGCGAACCCGGTAATTGTACATGGGAATGTTTTTTCTTCCTAATGCGTTAGCATTAGAACGTTTGTCTTGACGAAAACCCGGCGGCGTCGACGTCTTCTGATTGTCATTTGTAGCGTGCTATGCTCCCATTGGTCCGAAGTACCGACGTGAGCACGCGTCAACCTCTCCTCTCGCCCCGGCGCGTAGATTGGCAAAACGCTTAAAATCCTCCCCCCCCCCCCCCCTCCAGGAAAAAAAAATTGTTGGAAGATTTACTGGTGGGTTTTGGGAATCCGTTAGCGTGACCCTTGGGAAACGCCACGCAGGTCCCCCTTTTGGGAAACGCTACCACTGACCCCGTAATTAGGCCAAAAAGAGGCAGGAATAAATAGAGAACAGAGAAAGCCTAAAGAAAAAAAGTGAAGGGGTCAGCGTTAGCGTTTCCCAAAGGGGGACGCGTCTCGCGTTTCCAAGGGTCATGCTAACGGATTCCCGAAAAATTCACCAATGAATCTTCCTGTAATTTTTTTGTTTGTTTTCGGTTAGAGAACTCCTAAACCTCCTGCCAATCTACGCGTTTGCGTGCAGAAGGACCTAGCGGAGCATATCATGGTTTTCTTTTTTGTACGCACTTAATTCGCGCATGTTCTTTATGTGAAAAATGACTTGCAAACGCGATTAATTTGCATAATCCTCCACAATGGAAATCCGCCGCAAGTGGAGGCTCCTCTCCGTGAGCTCCATCAGCTGGCTCGATTCCCAAGTGCCCACGGGCCTGCTTCCTCAAGGGTTTCTTGGTAAAGATCGTCGAGTGAGATGAAGTGACTAGAAATCAAGTACCTTGAGATTAGGTGCTTAGAGATTAAGCGCCTGGTAATTAAGTGGCATACAAATACAGCGTCATAGGGACCAAGCGCTTAGAGAACAAGTACGCGTTGACGGCAAGGTTATTGATAGCAAGCGCGAATATGAACAACGTGTAGATAGCGAGTGCGTAGATATGCAGCTGCTCAAAGTACAAGTGCGTATATACCAAGTAAATAGAGAACAAATGCGCAGCAAGGAAGTTCCAAGAGCAAATGCCAAGAAAGTGAGTCTCGAATTGCCAATACGCGCGAAGAGAGCAATTGCTGCTAGCTGCATAGCAGACAGTGATGTAATATTGAAGCATATAGTCACTAACACAGCAGGTCACAAACACAGCAGGTGACAACATCAGCATAGTGCCCAACACAGCTAAGTCACAATACATGCAAGTAGACGACACAGCAAGTAATAACGCAGCGAGGGTTAGAACACAGCAAGTCACAGCACAGTCAGGTGACAGCTCAGTCAAGTGACAGCACGTCAAGTCACAACACAGCAAGTGCACAGCAAGTCGCAACACAGCAGCAAGAGTCGCAACGCAGCAAGTCACAACACGACAAATCACAACACAGCAAGTCACAACACAGCAAGTCACAACACAACAAGTCACAACACAGCAAGTGACAACGCAGCAAGTTAGCAACACAGCAAGTCACAACACAGCAAGTGACAGCTGCACGCCAGTAGACACCACAACAGAAGTCACAACACAGCAAGTCACAGCACAGCAAGTCACAGCTACAGCAAGTCGCAACACGGCAAAGTCCGCAACGAGAGCAGAGTCGCAACACAGCAAGAATCACAACACAGCAAGTCACAACTACAGCAAGTCACAAACTACAGCAAGTCACAACACAGCCAGTCCACAACCACAACAAGTCCACCAACACAACAAGTCACAACACAACAAGTCACAACACAACAAGTCACAACACAGCAAAGTCACAACGCAGCAAATTGCGAGAAAATATATAAGCTTGTCTGGAGAACTTGAACATATATTGCCATGGCGGACAACGTGAAAGGATTTACGTCAGAGTAAGAAACGAAGAACGCTAAAGTTAACAACCAAAAGAAAAACAGCAAAAAAAATGCAAGGGGGGTGACCGATATATAGAACCAGTTCTGCCGTGCGGAATGTCACCCAGTGTTCGTCGCTGGGAAGTTGTTTTCAGCTCTTTCCAAGCGTGCTTGTTGTGTAGTGGTTATCACATCCGCCCAACGCAATAGCCTCCCTTATACGGAGAAGGCACTGGTACATCGACGGCGAAGCCATAGGGCGAGCGGCCGCAAGGCAGGAGCTGGAGAGGAGAAGCGCGCGAAGCGGTGACCAATATGGTAGCGCAGTATGCAGAACGGGCAGAGCAAGACTGCGAGCGCGCTTGGGTCATGACCGGCCGTCTCCCCGAAACCACGTTTGTTCTGGTGTTTCGTCACCGTCGTTTCTGTACTGCCGGGAGAAAACGGCTGCGGCGACGGCGGCGATTCCCGTGGCGGCGTTGAGAACAGTGCACGATGCCGGCGGCGTCGGCAGGGGCAGTCGGTGTGCCAGCGGAGCGCGCCGTCGTCGGACCATCGCGTCAGTGCTACGGAAGAGAACCAAACAGTTTTTGACTGGCTTGGTTTCGACGCCCAGGTGCCGAGGACCGCCATTTCAGTGGGAGTGTCCGATTATTTAGCCACATTTGGAACGTCCGCGTATGAGGCTTCAACTGGACTTTACAGGCGCAACAATGTAAACAGTCTCGTAAAGTAGTAGTAAAAATGTTGATCGTGGACGCTGCTACCGCCTCGAGCCTCCGTTGAGCAAGCGACGAAGGCTGATAAGGTATGCTAATTACAAAGTGAACCACGTAAATGACAGGTGCGGAACTTATCTACACTGTGTGCATGTCTGCCCGTGTCCTGTACACGACTTGTTTTTCGTCCTAGCACTAAAACGCGAGCTTCTCTCGTTTCTCACCGGAAGCTAAAGTTGCGTACTCACATTACTTGGTTTCACCTCGTGGGGAGCGAAACCAAAAGCTAGAAGCGCGAGGCCCAGCGCTTTTTGCGCTACTGCATCGCACGCACGCTCGAGCAAAGCGGCAACGCACAAAGCGTCTGTCCTCGCGCTTCTATATTCGTTTAGTCCTATGTGGGAGCGAAGGCGAAGCCATAAGCATGTGAGAGGATAGCCCGAGGAAAAGCATTAGCTGGATAAGCGCGCGTGCAAAGCAGCGAACGTATGAGTGCTCCGCCTGCACGCCCTGGCACTGCCTTCGCTTCGCCCGTAAAGATAAAACGAAGATTATATCTTTGACTTCGTTCAAACCTAGGGTGAGGCGTGGCAGGCGGGCCTGTGCGAATCGCCGAACGCTCCAAGCAACCAGATACCGACCTTTCCGGGCAGTTCGTCGCACAACCGGCACAGCCTCCAACGCAAAACGAAAGCGACGACCGACCGTTGCCCGGAGGTCAGCGAGACGCAGGAAAGGCGAAGGGGAAGGGTTGACGATGCACTTTCTCTTTCTCCGCGATTCCGAAAAAAAAAAGAGGAAAAAAACAAAAAAGACCGTGTCGCGTTTGGCCGCTCGCTCTTGTGTGGCGCTAGCAGTTCAGCTTCCCTCCGCTCTTGATTCCCCGCCCACTCTCTCCTGCTGCTGGCGGCCACTTTTTTTCGCGACGTAT
>JAZHYW010022946.1:0-67345 GCA_037355805.1 Ixodes ricinus | reverse complement strand
GAGAAGGTGAGAAAGCTGTTCAATGAGAGCGACGACCTACCGCAAGTCTCGGTATCTACGCTGAACCGAATGCTTAAGAAGCTCGGCTTCAAGTACCGCAAACGAAGTAGAAATGCGCATCTGATTGAGGGCCCTAACATCATACAGTGGCGATGCAGCTATCTCCGGCAGATCAAAGAGTTCCGCAAAGAGGGACGCAGATATATTTTACGGACGAAACCTGGGCAAACGCTGGGCACACGAAAGATCGTGTGTGGGTAGACACAACTATCGCAAGTTCAAGTCAGGCCAGACGTTCTGGACTTACTACCGGATTGAAAAATCCAAGCGGTAAAGGTGAGCGACTCATTATCACCCACTGCGGCAACGAACAGGGCTTCGTTGATGGCGCGGGAGAAGTATTCCGAGCGTGGAAAGGCACGGGGGACTACCACCAAGAGATGGACGGGCCGCATTATGAAAAATGGTTCAGCGAGAAGCCGCTCCCAAAGCTTGCCCCCAACAGTGTAATCGTCATGGATAATGCACCCTATTATTCGGTGAAGATTGAAAAAGTTCCGCGGATGTCGACACGAAAAAAGGATATTCAGGACTGGCTTTTCAGAAAGGGTGTTGCGTGGAGCAACGAAATGGTAAAGGCCGAGCTACTGCAGCTTGTTGCAAAAGTAGAGATTCAGGGCAACCAGTACCGTGTTGATCAGATGGCTTCCCTGGCTGGCCACACAGTTTTACGCTTGCCCTCTTATCACTGCCAGCTCAACCCAATCGAACTGGTTTGGAGTATGATGAAGGGGTATGTGGCCGACAAAAACAAGACGTTCAAGTTTGCCGACCTTAAACCACTGGTATTGGGGGGCTTCGCTGAAGTAACACCTGAGAAGTGGGCACATTGTGTTCGCCATGTCATGGAGGAAGAGGACACCATGAGGAAAGTTGACCACATCATCGATGACGTCGTCGACAGTGCCGACAGGATACTGATCAACCTTGGTGACGAGGACTCGGAACGCTCTGAAGATGATAGCCCGGAATACGCTAGCATGTCAGATGACGACCTGGGGTGCCAGCCTTTGTAAGATTTGTCGCCGCATTTGTAGCCTTCATAGCTCACTTGGAATACCCATATTTTAGTTATTTATTATTTAGCTCAAATACCCTCAAGTGCATTGAACAGGCATGAGAGCTGCAAATTATTGACTATAAAGTGTACATATTAGTATTAGCATGTTTAAACAAAACATTATCAGCGATGTTAATAATACTATAGTGACTAGTCGTTTCATATCACATGATTACTCTAAAAAATCTAGCATATCTGCACTAAAATCTGCTCTCGACTTGTGCCCATTGTCTGAAAGAACTAATATCTCCCGTCTTGTCACCTTCCACAAACTATTCGTTTCCCCCTCCTCTTTTCGTGACCTTTACTTACAACCAGCATCATACATTTCCATGCGCATTGACATTAACCTAAAAATTGGGCCATTATTTCCGAGGACTAATAAATTTAAGAACTCCCCACTAGCTCTAGCCATTAATCACTGGAATTCTTTTCCTCGATTATTTGGAAATTAAACTAATAACTATAGATTCAGAGATCTGTGCAAGGAACACCTCCAAACTGTTCACAATTTTCATGTTTAGTTATCACCACTTGTATTTCCTACATGTATAGTTTTAATTTGTCGTCAATATTTGTATACACCATGTTCCTAATCAGCTGTTTTAATCGATTTACCTGCTCCAATTCGTCCTCCCTCATGTAACATACTTTCGATCTATCTTTGATGGATAATAAAATGAAAATTACTTCTGTTGTGCCTTTTAATTGTCAATTGTGAGGTTAGGTTCTTTTGCATTGATTCTTGTGCCTAGCAGTTACGTAGCGAATCAAGAGATGGTGCGCCGTGTCCACCATGTTTCCCTGTATTGCCTATTGCACCGCAGCTCGGGAAACTGCAGACGCAGAAGTTGCGCAAATGTGACATCGGATAAAAGGTCTAGACATTAACCGTGCTTTTCTTTTACGGCAAGCCAGCATCATCAACACGTACAGCTGTAGAAGCAGGAGACGTAAGGACGTCAACAGATGGCAGCTGCAACAGAGATGCCTAAACAAATTAGGTGCTTTTTAATAGGGTGGCTAGTAAAACCAACATATACACCTCGGAAAACGACAGTCGCAGAAGGTTGGGGCAAATCACATGGGATAAAGTAACGTCTAGACATTAACCGCGCTTTTCTTTTGTGACAAGCCAGCGAGATCAACACTTACAGCTGTACAAGCAGGAGACGTAAGAATGTGAAGAGATTATGGCAGCTACATACAAAGATGTCTAACCAAAATATGCACTTTTTAATAGGGTGGCAAGCGAAATCAACCAATACAGCTCAGATAACGACAGACGCAAAGACGAAAACATGTGGCATGGGCATGTAGACATCAACCCGTGCTTTTCTTTTCCGACAAGCCAGCATCATCAACATTTACAGCTGTAGAAGCAGGAGACGTAAGAATGTGAAGAGATTATGGCAGCTACAACAAAGATTTCTAACCAAAATATGCACTTTTTAATAGGGTGGCAAGCGAAATCAACCAATACAGCTCAGATAACGACAGACGCAAAGACGAAAACATGTGGCATGGGCATGTAGACATCAACCCGTGCTTTTCTTTTCCGACAAGCCAGCATCATCAACATTTACAGCTGTAGAAGCAGGAGACGTAAGAATTTGAAGAGATTATGGCAGCTACATACAAAGATGTCTAACCAAAATATGCACTTTTTAATAGGGTGGCAAGCGAAATCAACCAATACAGCTCAGATAAAGACAGACGCAAAGACGAAAACATGTGGCATGGGCATGTAGACATCAACCCGTGCTTTTCTTTTCCGACAAGCCAGCATCATCAACATTTACAGCTGTAGAAGCAGGAGACGTAAGAATTGTGAAGAGATTATGGCAGCTACAACAAAGATGTCTAACCAAAATATGCACTTTTTAATAGGGTGGCAAGCGAAATCAACCAATACAGCTCAGATAAAGACAGACGCAAAGACGAAAACATGTGGCATGGGCATGTAGACATCAACCCGTGCTTTTCTTTTCCGACAAGCCAGCATCATCAACATTTACAGCTGTAGAAGCAGGAGACGTAAGAATTTGAAGAGATTATGGCAGCTACAACAAAGATGTCTAACCAAAATATGCACTTTTTAATAGGGTGGCAAGCGAAATCAACCAATACAGCTCAGATAACGACAGACGCAAAGACGAAAACATGTGGCATGGGCATGTAGACATCAACCCGTGCTTTTCTTTTGCGACAAGCCAGCATCATCAACATTTACAGCTGTAGAAGCAGGAGACGTAAGAATTGTGAAGAGATTATGGCAGCTACAACAAAGATGTCTAACCAAAATATGCACTTTTTAATAGGGTGGCAAGCGAAATCAACCAATACAGCTCAGATAACGACAGACGCAAAGACGAAAACATGTGGCATGGGCATGTAGACATCAACCCGTGCTTTTCTTTTCCGACAAGCCAGCATCATCAACATTTACAGCTGTAGAAGCAGGAGACGTAAGAATTGTGAAGAGATTATGGCAGCTACAACAAAGATGTCTAACCAAAATATGCACTTTTTAATAGGGTGGCAAGCGAAATCAACCAATACAGCTCAGATAACGACAGACGCAAAGACGAAAACATGTGGCATGGGCATGTAGACATCAACCCGTGCTTTTCTTTTGCGACAAGCCAGCATCATCAACATTTACAGCTGTAGAAGCAGGAGACGTAAGAATGTGAAGAGATTATGGCAGCTACAACAAAGATGTCTAACCAAAATATGCACTTTTTAATAGGGTGGCAAGCGAAATCAACCAATACAGCTCAGATAAAGACAGACGCAAAGACGAAAACATGTGGCATGGGCATGTAGACATCAACCCGTGCTTTTCTTTTCCGACAAGCCAGCATCATCAACATTTACAGCTGTAGAAGCAGGAGACGTAAGAATTGTGAAGAGATTATGGCAGCTACAACAAAGATGTCTAACCAAAATATGCACTTTTTAATAGGGTGGCAAGCGAAATCAACCAATACAGCTCAGATAAAGACAGACGCAAAGACGAAAACATGTGGCATGGGCATGTAGACATCAACCCGTGCTTTTCTTTTCCGACAAGCCAGCATCATCAACATTTACAGCTGTAGAAGCAGGAGACGTAAGAATTGTGAAGAGATTATGGCAGCTACAACAAAGATGTCTAACCAAAATATGCACTTTTTAATAGGGTGGCAAGCGAAATCAACCAATACAGCTCAGATAAAGACAGACGCAAAGACGAAAACATGTGGCATGGGCATGTAGACATCAACCCGTGCTTTTCTTTTCCGACAAGCCAGCATCATCAACATTTACAGCTGTAGAAGCAGGAGACGTAAGAATTGTGAAGAGATTATGGCAGCTACAACAAAGATGTCTAACCAAAATATGCACTTTTTAATAGGGTGGCAAGCGAAATCAACCAATACAGCTCAGATAAAGACAGACGCAAAGACGAAAACATGTGGCATGGGCATGTAGACATCAACCCGTGCTTTTCTTTTGCGACAAGCCAGCATCATCAACATTTACAGCTGTAGAAGCAGGAGACGTAAGAATTGTGAAGAGATTATGGCAGCTACAACAAAGATGTCTAACCAAAATATGCACTTTTTAATAGGGTGGCAAGCGAAATCAACCAATACAGCTCAGATAAAGACAGACGCAAAGACGAAAACATGTGGCATGGGCATGTAGACATCAACCCGTGCTTTTCTTTTGCGACAAGCCAGCATCATCAACATTTACAGCTGTAGAAGCAGGAGACGTAAGAATTGTGAAGAGATTATGGCAGCTACAACAAAGATGTCTAACCAAAATATGCACTTTTTAATAGGGTGGCAAGCGAAATCAACCAATACAGCTCAGATAAAGACAGACGCAAAGACGAAAACATGTGGCATGGGCATGTAGACATCAACCCGTGCTTTTCTTTTGCGACAAGCCAGCATCATCAACATTTACAGCTGTAGAAGCAGGAGACGTAAGAATTGTGAAGAGATTATGGCAGCTACAACAAAGATGTCTAACCAAAATATGCACTTTTTAATAGGGTGGCAAGCGAAATCAACCAATACAGCTCAGATAAAGACAGACGCAAAGACGAAAACATGTGGCATGGGCATGTAGACATCAACCCGTGCTTTTCTTTTGCGACAAGCCAGCATCATCAACATTTACAGCTGTAGAAGCAGGAGACGTAAGAATTGTGAAGAGATTATGGCAGCTACAACAAAGATGTCTAACCAAAATATGCACTTTTTAATAGGGTGGCAAGCGAAATCAACCAATACAGCTCAGATAACGACAGACGCAAAGACGAAAACATGTGGCATGGGCATGTAGACATCAACCCGTGCTTTTCTTTTCCGACAAGCCAGCATCATCAACATTTACAGCTGTAGAAGCAGGAGACGTAAGAATTGTGAAGAGATTATGGCAGCTACAACAAAGATGTCTAACCAAAATATGCACTTTTTAATAGGGTGGCAAGCGAAATCAACCAATACAGCTCAGATAAAGACAGACGCAAAGACGAAAACATGTGGCATGGGCATGTAGACATCAACCCGTGCTTTTCTTTTCCGACAAGCCAGCATCATCAACATTTACAGCTGTAGAAGCAGGAGACGTAAGAATTGTGAAGAGATTATGGCAGCTACAACAAAGATGTCTAACCAAAATATGCACTTTTTAATAGGGTGGCAAGCGAAATCAACCAATACAGCTCAGATAAAGACAGACGCAAAGACGAAAACATGTGGCATGGGCATGTAGACATCAACCCGTGCTTTTCTTTTGCGACAAGCCAGCATCATCAACATTTACAGCTGTAGAAGCAGGAGACGTAAGAATTGTGAAGAGATTATGGCAGCTACAACAAAGATGTCTAACCAAAATATGCACTTTTTAATAGGGTGGCAAGCGAAATCAACCAATACAGCTCAGATAAAGACAGACGCAAAGACGAAAACATGTGGCATGGGCATGTAGACATCAACCCGTGCTTTTCTTTTGCGACAAGCCAGCATCATCAACATTTACAGCTGTAGAAGCAGGAGACGTAAGAATGTGAAGAGATTATGGCAGCTACAACAAAGATGTCTAACCAAAATATGCACTTTTTAATAGGGTGGCAAGCGAAATCAACCAATACAGCTCAGATAAAGACAGACGCAAAGACGAAAACATGTGGCATGGGCATGTAGACATCAACCCGTGCTTTTCTTTTGCGACAAGCCAGCATCATCAACATTTACAGCTGTAGAAGCAGGAGACGTAAGAATTGTGAAGAGATTATGGCAGCTACAACAAAGATGTCTAACCAAAATATGCACTTTTTAATAGGGTGGCAAGCGAAATCAACCAATACAGCTCAGATAAAGACAGACGCAAAGACGAAAACATGTGGCATGGGCATGTAGACATCAACCCGTGCTTTTCTTTTCCGACAAGCCAGCATCATCAACATTTACAGCTGTAGAAGCAGGAGACGTAAGAATTGTGAAGAGATTATGGCAGCTACAACAAAGATGTCTAACCAAAATATGCACTTTTTAATAGGGTGGCAAGCGAAATCAACCAATACAGCTCAGATAAAGACAGACGCAAAGACGAAAACATGTGGCATGGGCATGTAGACATCAACCCGTGCTTTTCTTTTGCGACAAGCCAGCATCATCAACATTTACAGCTGTAGAAGCAGGAGACGTAAGAATGTGAAGAGATTATGGCAGCTACAACAAAGATGTCTAACCAAAATATGCACTTTTTAATAGGGTGGCAAGCGAAATCAACCAATACAGCTCAGATAAAGACAGACGCAAAGACGAAAACATGTGGCATGGGCATGTAGACATCAACCCGTGCTTTTCTTTTCCGACAAGCCAGCATCATCAACATTTACAGCTGTAGAAGCAGGAGACGTAAGAATTGTGAAGAGATTATGGCAGCTACAACAAAGATGTCTAACCAAAATATGCACTTTTTAATAGGGTGGCAAGCGAAATCAACCAATACAGCTCAGATAAAGACAGACGCAAAGACGAAAACATGTGGCATGGGCATGTAGACATCAACCCGTGCTTTTCTTTTGCGACAAGCCAGCATCATCAACATTTACAGCTGTAGAAGCAGGAGACGTAAGAATGTGAAGAGATTATGGCAGCTACAACAAAGATGTCTAACCAAAATATGCACTTTTTAATAGGGTGGCAAGCGAAATCAACCAATACAGCTCAGATAAAGACAGACGCAAAGACGAAAACATGTGGCATGGGCATGTAGACATCAACCCGTGCTTTTCTTTTGCGACAAGCCAGCATCATCAACATTTACAGCTGTAGAAGCAGGAGACGTAAGAATTTGAAGAGATTATGGCAGCTACAACAAAGATGTCTAACCAAAATATGCACTTTTTAATAGGGTGGCAAGCGAAATCAACCAATACAGCTCAGATAAAGACAGACGCAAAGACGAAAACATGTGGCATGGGCATGTAGACATCAACCCGTGCTTTTCTTTTGCGACAAGCCAGCATCATCAACATTTACAGCTGTAGAAGCAGGAGACGTAAGAATTGTGAAGAGATTATGGCAGCTACAACAAAGATGTCTAACCAAAATATGCACTTTTTAATAGGGTGGCAAGCGAAATCAACCAATACAGCTCAGATAAAGACAGACGCAAAGACGAAAACATGTGGCATGGGCATGTAGACATCAACCCGTGCTTTTCTTTTGCGACAAGCCAGCATCATCAACATTTACAGCTGTAGAAGCAGGAGACGTAAGAATTGTGAAGAGATTATGGCAGCTACAACAAAGATGTCTAACCAAAATATGCACTTTTTAATAGGGTGGCAAGCGAAATCAACCAATACAGCTCAGATAAAGACAGACGCAAAGACGAAAACATGTGGCATGGGCATGTAGACATCAACCCGTGCTTTTCTTTTGCGACAAGCCAGCATCATCAACATTTACAGCTGTAGAAGCAGGAGACGTAAGAATGTGAAGAGATTATGGCAGCTACAACAAAGATGTCTAACCAAAATATGCACTTTTTAATAGGGTGGCAAGCGAAATCAACCAATACAGCTCAGATAAAGACAGACGCAAAGACGAAAACATGTGGCATGGGCATGTAGACATCAACCCGTGCTTTTCTTTTGCGACAAGCCAGCATCATCAACATTTACAGCTGTAGAAGCAGGAGACGTAAGAATGTGAAGAGATTATGGCAGCTACAACAAAGATGTCTAACCAAAATATGCACTTTTTAATAGGGTGGCAAGCGAAATCAACCAATACAGCTCAGATAAAGACAGACGCAAAGACGAAAACATGTGGCATGGGCATGTAGACATCAACCCGTGCTTTTCTTTTCCGACAAGCCAGCATCATCAACATTTACAGCTGTAGAAGCAGGAGACGTAAGAATGTGAAGAGATTATGGCAGCTACAACAAAGATGTCTAACCAAAATATGCACTTTTTAATAGGGTGGCAAGCGAAATCAACCAATACAGCTCAGATAAAGACAGACGCAAAGACGAAAACATGTGGCATGGGCATGTAGACATCAACCCGTGCTTTTCTTTTCCGACAAGCCAGCATCATCAACATTTACAGCTGTAGAAGCAGGAGACGTAAGAATTGTGAAGAGATTATGGCAGCTACAACAAAGATGTCTAACCAAAATATGCACTTTTTAATAGGGTGGCAAGCGAAATCAACCAATACAGCTCAGATAAAGACAGACGCAAAGACGAAAACATGTGGCATGGGCATGTAGACATCAACCCGTGCTTTTCTTTTCCGACAAGCCAGCATCATCAACATTTACAGCTGTAGAAGCAGGAGACGTAAGAATGTGAAGAGATTATGGCAGCTACAACAAAGATGTCTAACCAAAATATGCACTTTTTAATAGGGTGGCAAGCGAAATCAACCAATACAGCTCAGATAAAGACAGACGCAAAGACGAAAACATGTGGCATGGGCATGTAGACATCAACCCGTGCTTTTCTTTTGCGACAAGCCAGCATCATCAACATTTACAGCTGTAGAAGCAGGAGACGTAAGAATTGTGAAGAGATTATGGCAGCTACAACAAAGATGTCTAACCAAAATATGCACTTTTTAATAGGGTGGCAAGCGAAATCAACCAATACAGCTCAGATAAAGACAGACGCAAAGACGAAAACATGTGGCATGGGCATGTAGACATCAACCCGTGCTTTTCTTTTCCGACAAGCCAGCATCATCAACATTTACAGCTGTAGAAGCAGGAGACGTAAGAATGTGAAGAGATTATGGCAGCTACAACAAAGATGTCTAACCAAAATATGCACTTTTTAATAGGGTGGCAAGCGAAATCAACCAATACAGCTCAGATAAAGACAGACGCAAAGACGAAAACATGTGGCATGGGCATGTAGACATCAACCCGTGCTTTTCTTTTGCGACAAGCCAGCATCATCAACATTTACAGCTGTAGAAGCAGGAGACGTAAGAATGTGAAGAGATTATGGCAGCTACAACAAAGATGTCTAACCAAAATATGCACTTTTTAATAGGGTGGCAAGCGAAATCAACCAATACAGCTCAGATAAAGACAGACGCAAAGACGAAAACATGTGGCATGGGCATGTAGACATCAACCCGTGCTTTTCTTTTCCGACAAGCCAGCATCATCAACATTTACAGCTGTAGAAGCAGGAGACGTAAGAATGTGAAGAGATTATGGCAGCTACAACAAAGATGTCTAACCAAAATATGCACTTTTTAATAGGGTGGCAAGCGAAATCAACCAATACAGCTCAGATAAAGACAGACGCAAAGACGAAAACATGTGGCATGGGCATGTAGACATCAACCCGTGCTTTTCTTTTCCGACAAGCCAGCATCATCAACATTTACAGCTGTAGAAGCAGGAGACGTAAGAATTGTGAAGAGATTATGGCAGCTACAACAAAGATGTCTAACCAAAATATGCACTTTTTAATAGGGTGGCAAGCGAAATCAACCAATACAGCTCAGATAAAGACAGACGCAAAGACGAAAACATGTGGCATGGGCATGTAGACATCAACCCGTGCTTTTCTTTTGCGACAAGCCAGCATCATCAACATTTACAGCTGTAGAAGCAGGAGACGTAAGAATGTGAAGAGATTATGGCAGCTACAACAAAGATGTCTAACCAAAATATGCACTTTTTAATAGGGTGGCAAGCGAAATCAACCAATACAGCTCAGATAAAGACAGACGCAAAGACGAAAACATGTGGCATGGGCATGTAGACATCAACCCGTGCTTTTCTTTTCCGACAAGCCAGCATCATCAACATTTACAGCTGTAGAAGCAGGAGACGTAAGAATGTGAAGAGATTATGGCAGCTACAACAAAGATGTCTAACCAAAATATGCACTTTTTAATAGGGTGGCAAGCGAAATCAACCAATACAGCTCAGATAAAGACAGACGCAAAGACGAAAACATGTGGCATGGGCATGTAGACATCAACCCGTGCTTTTCTTTTCCGACAAGCCAGCATCATCAACATTTACAGCTGTAGAAGCAGGAGACGTAAGAATGTGAAGAGATTATGGCAGCTACAACAAAGATGTCTAACCAAAATATGCACTTTTTAATAGGGTGGCAAGCGAAATCAACCAATACAGCTCAGATAAAGACAGACGCAAAGACGAAAACATGTGGCATGGGCATGTAGACATCAACCCGTGCTTTTCTTTTCCGACAAGCCAGCATCATCAACATTTACAGCTGTAGAAGCAGGAGACGTAAGAATGTGAAGAGATTATGGCAGCTACAACAAAGATGTCTAACCAAAATATGCACTTTTTAATAGGGTGGCAAGCGAAATCAACCAATACAGCTCAGATAAAGACAGACGCAAAGACGAAAACATGTGGCATGGGCATGTAGACATCAACCCGTGCTTTTCTTTTGCGACAAGCCAGCATCATCAACATTTACAGCTGTAGAAGCAGGAGACGTAAGAATTGTGAAGAGATTATGGCAGCTACAACAAAGATGTCTAACCAAAATATGCACTTTTTAATAGGGTGGCAAGCGAAATCAACCAATACAGCTCAGATAAAGACAGACGCAAAGACGAAAACATGTGGCATGGGCATGTAGACATCAACCCGTGCTTTTCTTTTGCGACAAGCCAGCATCATCAACATTTACAGCTGTAGAAGCAGGAGACGTAAGAATGTGAAGAGATTATGGCAGCTACAACAAAGATGTCTAACCAAAATATGCACTTTTTAATAGGGTGGCAAGCGAAATCAACCAATACAGCTCAGATAAAGACAGACGCAAAGACGAAAACATGTGGCATGGGCATGTAGACATCAACCCGTGCTTTTCTTTTCCGACAAGCCAGCATCATCAACATTTACAGCTGTAGAAGCAGGAGACGTAAGAATGTGAAGAGATTATGGCAGCTACAACAAAGATGTCTAACCAAAATATGCACTTTTTAATAGGGTGGCAAGCGAAATCAACCAATACAGCTCAGATAAAGACAGACGCAAAGACGAAAACATGTGGCATGGGCATGTAGACATCAACCCGTGCTTTTCTTTTCCGACAAGCCAGCATCATCAACATTTACAGCTGTAGAAGCAGGAGACGTAAGAATTGTGAAGAGATTATGGCAGCTACAACAAAGATGTCTAACCAAAATATGCACTTTTTAATAGGGTGGCAAGCGAAATCAACCAATACAGCTCAGATAAAGACAGACGCAAAGACGAAAACATGTGGCATGGGCATGTAGACATCAACCCGTGCTTTTCTTTTCCGACAAGCCAGCATCATCAACATTTACAGCTGTAGAAGCAGGAGACGTAAGAATGTGAAGAGATTATGGCAGCTACAACAAAGATGTCTAACCAAAATATGCACTTTTTAATAGGGTGGCAAGCGAAATCAACCAATACAGCTCAGATAAAGACAGACGCAAAGACGAAAACATGTGGCATGGGCATGTAGACATCAACCCGTGCTTTTCTTTTCCGACAAGCCAGCATCATCAACATTTACAGCTGTAGAAGCAGGAGACGTAAGAATGTGAAGAGATTATGGCAGCTACAACAAAGATGTCTAACCAAAATATGCACTTTTTAATAGGGTGGCAAGCGAAATCAACCAATACAGCTCAGATAAAGACAGACGCAAAGACGAAAACATGTGGCATGGGCATGTAGACATCAACCCGTGCTTTTCTTTTCCGACAAGCCAGCATCATCAACATTTACAGCTGTAGAAGCAGGAGACGTAAGAATGTGAAGAGATTATGGCAGCTACAACAAAGATGTCTAACCAAAATATGCACTTTTTAATAGGGTGGCAAGCGAAATCAACCAATACAGCTCAGATAAAGACAGACGCAAAGACGAAAACATGTGGCATGGGCATGTAGACATCAACCCGTGCTTTTCTTTTCCGACAAGCCAGCATCATCAACATTTACAGCTGTAGAAGCAGGAGACGTAAGAATGTGAAGAGATTATGGCAGCTACAACAAAGATGTCTAACCAAAATATGCACTTTTTAATAGGGTGGCAAGCGAAATCAACCAATACAGCTCAGATAAAGACAGACGCAAAGACGAAAACATGTGGCATGGGCATGTAGACATCAACCCGTGCTTTTCTTTTCCGACAAGCCAGCATCATCAACATTTACAGCTGTAGAAGCAGGAGACGTAAGAATGTGAAGAGATTATGGCAGCTACAACAAAGATGTCTAACCAAAATATGCACTTTTTAATAGGGTGGCAAGCGAAATCAACCAATACAGCTCAGATAAAGACAGACGCAAAGACGAAAACATGTGGCATGGGCATGTAGACATCAACCCGTGCTTTTCTTTTCCGACAAGCCAGCATCATCAACATTTACAGCTGTAGAAGCAGGAGACGTAAGAATGTGAAGAGATTATGGCAGCTACAACAAAGATGTCTAACCAAAATATGCACTTTTTAATAGGGTGGCAAGCGAAATCAACCAATACAGCTCAGATAAAGACAGACGCAAAGACGAAAACATGTGGCATGGGCATGTAGACATCAACCCGTGCTTTTCTTTTGCGACAAGCCAGCATCATCAACATTTACAGCTGTAGAAGCAGGAGACGTAAGAATTGTGAAGAGATTATGGCAGCTACAACAAAGATGTCTAACCAAAATATGCACTTTTTAATAGGGTGGCAAGCGAAATCAACCAATACAGCTCAGATAACGACAGACGCAAAGACGAAAACATGTGGCATGGGCATGTAGACATCAACCCGTGCTTTTCTTTTGCGACAAGCCAGCATCATCAACATTTACAGCTGTAGAAGCAGGAGACGTAAGAATTGTGAAGAGATTATGGCAGCTACAACAAAGATGTCTAACCAAAATATGCACTTTTTAATAGGGTGGCAAGCGAAATCAACCAATACAGCTCAGATAAAGACAGACGCAAAGACGAAAACATGTGGCATGGGCATGTAGACATCAACCCGTGCTTTTCTTTTCCGACAAGCCAGCATCATCAACATTTACAGCTGTAGAAGCAGGAGACGTAAGAATGTGAAGAGATTATGGCAGCTACAACAAAGATGTCTAACCAAAATATGCACTTTTTAATAGGGTGGCAAGCGAAATCAACCAATACAGCTCAGATAAAGACAGACGCAAAGACGAAAACATGTGGCATGGGCATGTAGACATCAACCCGTGCTTTTCTTTTGCGACAAGCCAGCATCATCAACATTTACAGCTGTAGAAGCAGGAGACGTAAGAATGTGAAGAGATTATGGCAGCTACAACAAAGATGTCTAACCAAAATATGCACTTTTTAATAGGGTGGCAAGCGAAATCAACCAATACAGCTCAGATAAAGACAGACGCAAAGACGAAAACATGTGGCATGGGCATGTAGACATCAACCCGTGCTTTTCTTTTCCGACAAGCCAGCATCATCAACATTTACAGCTGTAGAAGCAGGAGACGTAAGAATTGTGAAGAGATTATGGCAGCTACAACAAAGATGTCTAACCAAAATATGCACTTTTTAATAGGGTGGCAAGCGAAATCAACCAATACAGCTCAGATAAAGACAGACGCAAAGACGAAAACATGTGGCATGGGCATGTAGACATCAACCCGTGCTTTTCTTTTGCGACAAGCCAGCATCATCAACATTTACAGCTGTAGAAGCAGGAGACGTAAGAATTGTGAAGAGATTATGGCAGCTACAACAAAGATGTCTAACCAAAATATGCACTTTTTAATAGGGTGGCAAGCGAAATCAACCAATACAGCTCAGATAAAGACAGACGCAAAGACGAAAACATGTGGCATGGGCATGTAGACATCAACCCGTGCTTTTCTTTTCCGACAAGCCAGCATCATCAACATTTACAGCTGTAGAAGCAGGAGACGTAAGAATGTGAAGAGATTATGGCAGCTACAACAAAGATGTCTAACCAAAATATGCACTTTTTAATAGGGTGGCAAGCGAAATCAACCAATACAGCTCAGATAAAGACAGACGCAAAGACGAAAACATGTGGCATGGGCATGTAGACATCAACCCGTGCTTTTCTTTTCCGACAAGCCAGCATCATCAACATTTACAGCTGTAGAAGCAGGAGACGTAAGAATTGTGAAGAGATTATGGCAGCTACAACAAAGATGTCTAACCAAAATATGCACTTTTTAATAGGGTGGCAAGCGAAATCAACCAATACAGCTCAGATAAAGACAGACGCAAAGACGAAAACATGTGGCATGGGCATGTAGACATCAACCCGTGCTTTTCTTTTCCGACAAGCCAGCATCATCAACATTTACAGCTGTAGAAGCAGGAGACGTAAGAATTGTGAAGAGATTATGGCAGCTACAACAAAGATGTCTAACCAAAATATGCACTTTTTAATAGGGTGGCAAGCGAAATCAACCAATACAGCTCAGATAAAGACAGACGCAAAGACGAAAACATGTGGCATGGGCATGTAGACATCAACCCGTGCTTTTCTTTTCCGACAAGCCAGCATCATCAACATTTACAGCTGTAGAAGCAGGAGACGTAAGAATTGTGAAGAGATTATGGCAGCTACAACAAAGATGTCTAACCAAAATATGCACTTTTTAATAGGGTGGCAAGCGAAATCAACCAATACAGCTCAGATAAAGACAGACGCAAAGACGAAAACATGTGGCATGGGCATGTAGACATCAACCCGTGCTTTTCTTTTGCGACAAGCCAGCATCATCAACATTTACAGCTGTAGAAGCAGGAGACGTAAGAATTGTGAAGAGATTATGGCAGCTACAACAAAGATGTCTAACCAAAATATGCACTTTTTAATAGGGTGGCAAGCGAAATCAACCAATACAGCTCAGATAAAGACAGACGCAAAGACGAAAACATGTGGCATGGGCATGTAGACATCAACCCGTGCTTTTCTTTTCCGACAAGCCAGCATCATCAACATTTACAGCTGTAGAAGCAGGAGACGTAAGAATGTGAAGAGATTATGGCAGCTACAACAAAGATGTCTAACCAAAATATGCACTTTTTAATAGGGTGGCAAGCGAAATCAACCAATACAGCTCAGATAAAGACAGACGCAAAGACGAAAACATGTGGCATGGGCATGTAGACATCAACCCGTGCTTTTCTTTTGCGACAAGCCAGCATCATCAACATTTACAGCTGTAGAAGCAGGAGACGTAAGAATGTGAAGAGATTATGGCAGCTACAACAAAGATGTCTAACCAAAATATGCACTTTTTAATAGGGTGGCAAGCGAAATCAACCAATACAGCTCAGATAAAGACAGACGCAAAGACGAAAACATGTGGCATGGGCATGTAGACATCAACCCGTGCTTTTCTTTTGCGACAAGCCAGCATCATCAACATTTACAGCTGTAGAAGCAGGAGACGTAAGAATGTGAAGAGATTATGGCAGCTACAACAAAGATGTCTAACCAAAATATGCACTTTTTAATAGGGTGGCAAGCGAAATCAACCAATACAGCTCAGATAAAGACAGACGCAAAGACGAAAACATGTGGCATGGGCATGTAGACATCAACCCGTGCTTTTCTTTTCCGACAAGCCAGCATCATCAACATTTACAGCTGTAGAAGCAGGAGACGTAAGAATGTGAAGAGATTATGGCAGCTACAACAAAGATGTCTAACCAAAATATGCACTTTTTAATAGGGTGGCAAGCGAAATCAACCAATACAGCTCAGATAAAGACAGACGCAAAGACGAAAACATGTGGCATGGGCATGTAGACATCAACCCGTGCTTTTCTTTTGCGACAAGCCAGCATCATCAACATTTACAGCTGTAGAAGCAGGAGACGTAAGAATTGTGAAGAGATTATGGCAGCTACAACAAAGATGTCTAACCAAAATATGCACTTTTTAATAGGGTGGCAAGCGAAATCAACCAATACAGCTCAGATAAAGACAGACGCAAAGACGAAAACATGTGGCATGGGCATGTAGACATCAACCCGTGCTTTTCTTTTCCGACAAGCCAGCATCATCAACATTTACAGCTGTAGAAGCAGGAGACGTAAGAATGTGAAGAGATTATGGCAGCTACAACAAAGATGTCTAACCAAAATATGCACTTTTTAATAGGGTGGCAAGCGAAATCAACCAATACAGCTCAGATAAAGACAGACGCAAAGACGAAAACATGTGGCATGGGCATGTAGACATCAACCCGTGCTTTTCTTTTGCGACAAGCCAGCATCATCAACATTTACAGCTGTAGAAGCAGGAGACGTAAGAATGTGAAGAGATTATGGCAGCTACAACAAAGATGTCTAACCAAAATATGCACTTTTTAATAGGGTGGCAAGCGAAATCAACCAATACAGCTCAGATAAAGACAGACGCAAAGACGAAAACATGTGGCATGGGCATGTAGACATCAACCCGTGCTTTTCTTTTGCGACAAGCCAGCATCATCAACATTTACAGCTGTAGAAGCAGGAGACGTAAGAATGTGAAGAGATTATGGCAGCTACAACAAAGATGTCTAACCAAAATATGCACTTTTTAATAGGGTGGCAAGCGAAATCAACCAATACAGCTCAGATAAAGACAGACGCAAAGACGAAAACATGTGGCATGGGCATGTAGACATCAACCCGTGCTTTTCTTTTGCGACAAGCCAGCATCATCAACATTTACAGCTGTAGAAGCAGGAGACGTAAGAATGTGAAGAGATTATGGCAGCTACAACAAAGATGTCTAACCAAAATATGCACTTTTTAATAGGGTGGCAAGCGAAATCAACCAATACAGCTCAGATAACGACAGACGCAAAGACGAAAACATGTGGCATGGGCATGTAGACATCAACCCGTGCTTTTCTTTTGCGACAAGCCAGCATCATCAACATTTACAGCTGTAGAAGCAGGAGACGTAAGAATGTGAAGAGATTATGGCAGCTACAACAAAGATGTCTAACCAAAATATGCACTTTTTAATAGGGTGGCAAGCGAAATCAACCAATACAGCTCAGATAAAGACAGACGCAAAGACGAAAACATGTGGCATGGGCATGTAGACATCAACCCGTGCTTTTCTTTTGCGACAAGCCAGCATCATCAACATTTACAGCTGTAGAAGCAGGAGACGTAAGAATGTGAAGAGATTATGGCAGCTACAACAAAGATGTCTAACCAAAATATGCACTTTTTAATAGGGTGGCAAGCGAAATCAACCAATACAGCTCAGATAAAGACAGACGCAAAGACGAAAACATGTGGCATGGGCATGTAGACATCAACCCGTGCTTTTCTTTTGCGACAAGCCAGCATCATCAACATTTACAGCTGTAGAAGCAGGAGACGTAAGAATGTGAAGAGATTATGGCAGCTACAACAAAGATGTCTAACCAAAATATGCACTTTTTAATAGGGTGGCAAGCGAAATCAACCAATACAGCTCAGATAAAGACAGACGCAAAGACGAAAACATGTGGCATGGGCATGTAGACATCAACCCGTGCTTTTCTTTTGCGACAAGCCAGCATCATCAACATTTACAGCTGTAGAAGCAGGAGACGTAAGAATGTGAAGAGATTATGGCAGCTACAACAAAGATGTCTAACCAAAATATGCACTTTTTAATAGGGTGGCAAGCGAAATCAACCAATACAGCTCAGATAACGACAGACGCAAAGACGAAAACATGTGGCATGGGCATGTAGACATCAACCCGTGCTTTTCTTTTGCGACAAGCCAGCATCATCAACATTTACAGCTGTAGAAGCAGGAGACGTAAGAATGTGAAGAGATTATGGCAGCTACAACAAAGATGTCTAACCAAAATATGCACTTTTTAATAGGGTGGCAAGCGAAATCAACCAATACAGCTCAGATAAAGACAGACGCAAAGACGAAAACATGTGGCATGGGCATGTAGACATCAACCCGTGCTTTTCTTTTCCGACAAGCCAGCATCATCAACATTTACAGCTGTAGAAGCAGGAGACGTAAGAATGTGAAGAGATTATGGCAGCTACAACAAAGATGTCTAACCAAAATATGCACTTTTTAATAGGGTGGCAAGCGAAATCAACCAATACAGCTCAGATAAAGACAGACGCAAAGACGAAAACATGTGGCATGGGCATGTAGACATCAACCCGTGCTTTTCTTTTGCGACAAGCCAGCATCATCAACATTTACAGCTGTAGAAGCAGGAGACGTAAGAATGTGAAGAGATTATGGCAGCTACAACAAAGATGTCTAACCAAAATATGCACTTTTTAATAGGGTGGCAAGCGAAATCAACCAATACAGCTCAGATAAAGACAGACGCAAAGACGAAAACATGTGGCATGGGCATGTAGACATCAACCCGTGCTTTTCTTTTCCGACAAGCCAGCATCATCAACATTTACAGCTGTAGAAGCAGGAGACGTAAGAATGTGAAGAGATTATGGCAGCTACAACAAAGATGTCTAACCAAAATATGCACTTTTTAATAGGGTGGCAAGCGAAATCAACCAATACAGCTCAGATAACGACAGACGCAAAGACGAAAACATGTGGCATGGGCATGTAGACATCAACCCGTGCTTTTCTTTTGCGACAAGCCAGCATCATCAACATTTACAGCTGTAGAAGCAGGAGACGTAAGAATGTGAAGAGATTATGGCAGCTACAACAAAGATGTCTAACCAAAATATGCACTTTTTAATAGGGTGGCAAGCGAAATCAACCAATACAGCTCAGATAAAGACAGACGCAAAGACGAAAACATGTGGCATGGGCATGTAGACATCAACCCGTGCTTTTCTTTTGCGACAAGCCAGCATCATCAACATTTACAGCTGTAGAAGCAGGAGACGTAAGAATGTGAAGAGATTATGGCAGCTACAACAAAGATGTCTAACCAAAATATGCACTTTTTAATAGGGTGGCAAGCGAAATCAACCAATACAGCTCAGATAACGACAGACGCAAAGACGAAAACATGTGGCATGGGCATGTAGACATCAACCCGTGCTTTTCTTTTGCGACAAGCCAGCATCATCAACATTTACAGCTGTAGAAGCAGGAGACGTAAGAATGTGAAGAGATTATGGCAGCTACAACAAAGATGTCTAACCAAAATATGCACTTTTTAATAGGGTGGCAAGCGAAATCAACCAATACAGCTCAGATAACGACAGACGCAAAGACGAAAACATGTGGCATGGGCATGTAGACATCAACCCGTGCTTTTCTTTTGCGACAAGCCAGCATCATCAACATTTACAGCTGTAGAAGCAGGAGACGTAAGAATGTGAAGAGATTATGGCAGCTACAACAAAGATGTCTAACCAAAATATGCACTTTTTAATAGGGTGGCAAGCGAAATCAACCAATACAGCTCAGATAACGACAGACGCAAAGACGAAAACATGTGGCATGGGCATGTAGACATCAACCCGTGCTTTTCTTTTGCGACAAGCCAGCATCATCAACATTTACAGCTGTAGAAGCAGGAGACGTAAGAATGTGAAGAGATTATGGCAGCTACAACAAAGATGTCTAACCAAAATATGCACTTTTTAATAGGGTGGCAAGCGAAATCAACCAATACAGCTCAGATAACGACAGACGCAAAGACGAAAACATGTGGCATGGGCATGTAGACATCAACCCGTGCTTTTCTTTTGCGACAAGCCAGCATCATCAACATTTACAGCTGTAGAAGCAGGAGACGTAAGAATGTGAAGAGATTATGGCAGCTACAACAAAGATGTCTAACCAAAATATGCACTTTTTAATAGGGTGGCAAGCGAAATCAACCAATACAGCTCAGATAACGACAGACGCAAAGACGAAAACATGTGGCATGGGCATGTAGACATCAACCCGTGCTTTTCTTTTGCGACAAGCCAGCATCATCAACATTTACAGCTGTAGAAGCAGGAGACGTAAGAATGTGAAGAGATTATGGCAGCTACAACAAAGATGTCTAACCAAAATATGCACTTTTTAATAGGGTGGCAAGCGAAATCAACCAATACAGCTCAGATAACGACAGACGCAAAGACGAAAACATGTGGCATGGGCATGTAGACATCAACCCGTGCTTTTCTTTTGCGACAAGCCAGCATCATCAACATTTACAGCTGTAGAAGCAGGAGACGTAAGAATGTGAAGAGATTATGGCAGCTACAACAAAGATGTCTAACCAAAATATGCACTTTTTAATAGGGTGGCAAGCGAAATCAACCAATACAGCTCAGATAACGACAGACGCAAAGACGAAAACATGTGGCATGGGCATGTAGACATCAACCCGTGCTTTTCTTTTGCGACAAGCCAGCATCATCAACATTTACAGCTGTAGAAGCAGGAGACGTAAGAATGTGAAGAGATTATGGCAGCTACAACAAAGATGTCTAACCAAAATATGCACTTTTTAATAGGGTGGCAAGCGAAATCAACCAATACAGCTCAGATAACGACAGACGCAAAGACGAAAACATGTGGCATGGGCATGTAGACATCAACCCGTGCTTTTCTTTTGCGACAAGCCAGCATCATCAACATTTACAGCTGTAGAAGCAGGAGACGTAAGAATGTGAAGAGATTATGGCAGCTACAACAAAGATGTCTAACCAAAATATGCACTTTTTAATAGGGTGGCAAGCGAAATCAACCAATACAGCTCAGATAACGACAGACGCAAAGACGAAAACATGTGGCATGGGCATGTAGACATCAACCCGTGCTTTTCTTTTGCGACAAGCCAGCATCATCAACATTTACAGCTGTAGAAGCAGGAGACGTAAGAATGTGAAGAGATTATGGCAGCTACAACAAAGATGTCTAACCAAAATATGCACTTTTTAATAGGGTGGCAAGCGAAATCAACCAATACAGCTCAGATAACGACAGACGCAAAGACGAAAACATGTGGCATGGGCGTGTAGACATCAACCCGTGCTTTTCTTTTGCGACAAGCCAGCATCATCAACATTTACAGCTGTAGAAGCAGGAGACGTAAGAATGTGAAGAGATTATGGCAGCTACAACAAAGATGTCTAACCAAAATATGCACTTTTTAATAGGGTGGCAAGCGAAATCAACCAATACAGCTCAGATAACGACAGACGCAAAGACGAAAACATGTGGCATGGGCATGTAGACATCAACCCGTGCTTTTCTTTTGCGACAAGCCAGCATCATCAACATTTACAGCTGTAGAAGCAGGAGACGTAAGAATGTGAAGAGATTATGGCAGCTACAACAAAGATGTCTAACCAAAATATGCACTTTTTAATAGGGTGGCAAGCGAAATCAACCAATACAGCTCAGATAACGACAGACGCAAAGACGAAAACATGTGGCATGGGCGTGTAGACATCAACCCGTGCTTTTCTTTTGCGACAAGCCAGCATCATCAACATTTACAGCTGTAGAAGCAGGAGACGTAAGAATGTGAAGAGATTATGGCAGCTACAACAAAGATGTCTAACCAAAATATGCACTTTTTAATAGGGTGGCAAGCGAAATCAACCAATACAGCTCAGATAACGACAGACGCAAAGACGAAAACATGTGGCATGGGCGTGTAGACATCAACCCGTGCTTTTCTTTTGCGACAAGCCAGCATCGATCAACATTTACAGCTGTAGAAGCAGGAGACGTAAGAATGTGAAGAGATTATGGCAGCTACAACAAAGATGTCTAACCAAAATATGCACTTTTTAATAGGGTGGCAAGCGAAATCAACCAATACAGCTCAGATAACGACAGACGCAAAGACGCAAACATGTGGCATGGGCGTGTAGACATCAACCCGTGCTTTTCTTTTGCGACAAGCCAGCATCATCAACATTTACAGCTGTAGAAGCAGGAGACGTAAGAATGTGAAGAGATTATGGCAGCTACAACAAAGATTTCTAACCAAAATATGCACTTTTTAATAGGGTGGCAAGCGAAATCAACCAATACAGCTCAGATAACGACAGACGCAAAGACGCAAACATGTGGCATGGGCGTGTAGACATCAACCCGTGCTTTTCTTTTGCGACAAGCCAGCACGATCAACATGTACAGCTGTAGAAGCAGGAGACGTAAGAATGTCAACAGATTATGGCAGCTACAACAAAGATGTCTAACCAAAATATGCACATTTTAATAGGGTACCAAGCGAAATCAACCAATACAGCTCAGATAACGACAGATGCAAAGACGCAAACATGTGGCATGGGCGTGTAGACGTCAACCCGTGCTTTTCTTTTGTGACAAGCCAGCATCATCAATACGTACAGCTGTAGAAGCAGGAGACGTAAGGATGTCAACAGACTATGGCAGCTGCAACAGAGATGTCTAACCAAATTAGGTGCTTTTTAATAGGGTGGCTAGCAAAACCGACATATACAGCTCAGAAAATGACAGTCGCAAAAAAGTTAAAGCAAGTTTGGCATAAGATAATGTTATGTCTAGACATCAACCTGTGTTGGCAGGCACGTTTTCAGCAGGCACATTTCACTACCGAGAGTAATGCCCCAAATGGGCCTATTTCAATTACACTAGTAGTTTTGACAACAGCCAAACCCTGCAATTCCTTGTTAATATTAACAGCACCGCCCTTTCCACTAGGCCAATTCACCGGGATCGTCAGTACACCTCTGAGGGCGTCAGTGCCTCAGTTGCAGCGTCACCGCGGACGCGCATGCAGTCGCTCAAATGTAGCAATACCCGGTTGCAGTCAGGACCAGCATGTAGGCGATTTAGCGAGCGACGAGGTGAGACGAGCGACGGTGAGAGCGACGATAGTTAGCGACGAGCGACGGAGATTTCTCATTGTCGCTCGTCGCGTGCCTCGGTTTTTGGATTTAGAAAACGTTGCTGATTGCCTTGGTCGCTTGCTCCCGTCGCTCTCACGCGGCTTGCCTCGTCGCGCGACTGACCGAACGACAGCGAAACAGGCCGCTGTGGCGTCTCTCGTCACTCGCCAGATCACTTACACGACGTTTCATCGATACGTTACGTTTTATCGCTATTTCGCGCGCGACATAGCCTTGGGAGGGGGCATTCATGTCGCCGACATGTGCAGACTTCGGAGGCCCGATTCACTGAAGCGGCGGGGCATTCCCCCGATTATTAAGCCTAGTTTTCTTAATGCCGTAGCCCCACTAGAGTGACAAACAGGAACAAAAGATACTGACAAACCCCTAACGCGTTTTTAATGTTTTTGCAGCTCGCAGATAATGCATCGTGTCATACCCATTTCCAACAGTCGGTGCCGCTGCCGCGAGCACACGACAAGCAGACGAGAATGCGTCGCGGAGTAACACTTTGTATCAATGTGTTATTCCGCGCTCGCCCTCCTTATTTGTTGCGGCCACCTGTAGGTTCCACAGCCCTGCACAGAACTTCTGACTAGGAGTATAGTCGACGCTTTCTTTTCTCGATTGCGTTCGCAGCGTCCACCGTGAACTTGTGCGCTCGGCCGCAGCCGCCGCAGCCGAACCAGCTGGACGGCCTCCGGCGCGCGTACCGGCAGCGTAGCCATAGCAACCACGCCGCGAGTGCGGTTGCCAGACAGAATTCACACGATTTTTTTTTCTTTTCACTCACGGTGAGTTACAAGAAGTTAGGCGCGTATCATTATAATACATTATGATGTAAGAGGTTATTAAGAGATATATGTACCTACCTAAGACAAATGCAGGAAAAATATTATTGAGAAATAATATTGGCGTAATCTTTTCATATCTTTATAAAGACTAGCGTGGTCACTGGGCTAACCGATGCGCGAAAATGGAGGGCATATATACCGCTCGGGGCACTGCTCCGTTTGTATTAGTAGGATGTATGTACTATTGTTGTGTGTTGACCGTGTCATGATTGTATTAGCGTGTGTGTGTATGTATGTGCAGTGATGTGTGTATGTCCGTGGCGTGAGTGCTCGTGTGGAGCGTCAGGTAGTCGAAAGAATTGCTATTTTTTTTTCTTCAAATATTTGTAACTTTTATTTTCGTCGCTAGATGGCGGTGGTTGCCACCCAGTTTGAAAAGTGTGGCAGTTGGTGATCTATAACTATTAGAGCGCTGGATGCCATTAGTCCATCCGTCGCGTTATCAGCGCTGCTCCGATTTAACTGGTGGCTGTGTCACCGTGTTATGCTGCCCGATTGTAACGAAAGGAGGCTAGGCGGCTTGCCCAGCGCGTGTTCTAGGTGCTGAATACCGCTGTTCACGCACAAACGTCCATGATTGGATAACACACGTAACAGAGGTGAGCACGGGCATTAGTTGATCGAAAGCCACACGGAGCGCGAGTGCGATACCTCCTAGCCGCTGTCGACAGAGGGTGTCTGAGCGATTCGTTGTCGCTCACGGCAAGTGGGCGTTGTGTTCAATAAAGCCAGCATGCCAGTGTTTGTAAAGCGATCCCTTCTTTATAAACGCTTCTGATGCGATGAAAATGCGACCCGCATTGAGCAGGCCGAGCGAGACTTCGGCGACAGTCTCGGCTGTTCAGCCTCCAGCGGTTTCGGCCTTACTCGTATTACTTGCGGTGTTGGTGCTTTGTAATAGAGATGTTTGGAAAGTTTTTTGCGCCTCCAGATGACACCAAACGAGCGTGCGAGCCGTAAGCTCTCGCTCCGGCGAGAAGCCGCGTACGGCTCGCCAAGCCTTTTAATCGTATCGCCTGTCGCATACTGGTCGCCATATTGTTTTTAGGGTGTTAGCAGCTACACGATTTTCTTTACCTCCGGCGGCTAACACCCTTACACGAATAAAGGCGTTAGCCAGAGGACGAGCCATTTACACGAATAAGGGTGTAAAAATTCTAGGCGTGGGTGTGCGCTTTAGCCCACTCGGCCACCGATCTTTCTTTTTTTTCTTTCTTTCTTTAATACATGGAAGGTTGCGCTAAAATTCAGGTTACAAGGTCATAAGGTGAAAATATGACTATACACACAGTGATAGAAATGAGATGAAAAGTTAAGATGATTGTTTTTCTGAACCACAGTCCTGGAGCACATTTTCACTCATGGCACTTCACAGACAGTAACAAACAGCGTTTCTAAGTATGCAGTAATCTCAACCATTTCCAGATATTAAAAATCTGGAGTGTTCTCCTATCAAAATGAATTTACCCGCTGCATTTGAACACACATAAGCAGTTTAGTCTTCGCAGCGAAGCCGACCTGTGGAAACTGTGTTTGGCCGTTACTGAGAAAGCGGGAGCGATTTCGATCACTTCTAGAGAAGATACAACAAAAAAGGGAAAATCCCATCGAGCCAATTGAAAGTCAGATGATCGGCAGCAATAATAAAAAATTGAAAGAAATAAAAGTGGCCTTTTTCAATAAAGTGGGTTCAAAATATCGGTTAATTTCATTTTTCGACGATTTTTCACATTTTATATAAAAAAATGTGAAAATAAAATAAACTAAACTTATGCCTGTCGATATTTCATGTATAGGGCTACACCTGCATAGTATTTGGTAAGCGACAAATAAAATAACTCATGCGAGTTACAAGGCTCTGAAGTTGTCACCGCATTGTCACGTGGCAGTGATTTTGATCACTTCTAGAGAAGATACAACAAAAAAGGGGGAAATCGCATCAAGCCAATTGAAAGTTCATATGATCGGCAGCAATAATAAAAAAATTGAACGAAATAAAAAATGGCCTTTTTTAATAAAGTGGGTTCAAAATATCGGTAAATTTCATTTTCGACGATATTTCAAATTTTATATAAAAATTTCAGTGAAAATAAAATAAACTAAACTTATGCCCGTCGATAGCCCATGTATAGGGCTACACCCAGCATAGTATTTGGTAAGCGACAAAAATAATGACTCATGAGTTACAAGGCTTTGAAGATGTCACCGGATTGTCAAAGAGACGATGTTTGGCATTTTTTATCTCAATAAACAAAAATACAAAATTATTTTCCTTTCAACTTAAAAATAGTCGAAGTAACATACAAGAGCACAAAAAATTACTGTGAGTTTTGTATGCTTCCTGTATTTATACCAGCGTACAGAACTGGGTAGAAAAATCACGGAGTAAAAAACCGATTTTCACCCTGCTCCACTCAATAATTTTTCGTGAAGCGAAATATTTTTTAAAAAATTTTGAAAAGCGGTTTTGTTCTTCCCAGAAATGGGGCAATTACATATATTTTTAAAAAAAATCGAAGGACCCACCCCGACAAGCGTGTTCGATTTCAAAATGAAACCACCCAATTGCATTATAATCATAACCTTAAACAGCAAGCTGCACCCTTGTTGGTCTGGTGGCAGCTGATAAAACCCGTTTGCTCTACTGACGCCTAACCCCTGGTTAGCTCAGTTGGTATAGAGCGCTCCACCTGTAATGGAGAGGTCTTGGGTTCGATACACCGGATCCAGGCGGACTTTTCGGTCGCGCACCATGTCACCTAGCTGTGTTTGGAGATTTGTGTTTGTCCTTTGTCCCTCTTGTTCCCCTTCTCCAGGGATTATTTTCGCTCTCTCCTTCAGAGTTTCCTCAATTTTTCGTGCCGACTTCCGCCCGCTTAGCGTCAGGCCGCGGCGTGCGCAGAACGCTTCTTGGTAAAGGACCATTATGATCTAATTAGGCAGTATCAGGGCCTCCTCGTGAGCTCCGTGGGACGAAGCGGAAAGCCAAAGTTGGATATGCTTCTTTCTTTATCTTGGCTTACGATGATCTATCAGATATCCAATTTGCGTAAAAATCGTTCCATTAATATAACGTTGTTTTAGAGCGCAGCTCCTGGGCACCCGTTTCCGGGTTGAGCGGCGTTGGCGTCGGCGTAACAGCCGTTGCATTACGGGATGTTTTCCAAATGACGTCACACGTGACGTCACGTGTGTCGCCACGTGCGACGTCACGAGTATATATTTCCGATAAATTTGGTGGTAAAATTTTTCGGCTAAATTTAGCGGGAAACTTAACCCGTGACGTCACAACTAAAATTTCGCGTGACGGTCACGTGACGTTACACGTCAATTCAGCGGGAAAATTTCCCGCTAAATTTAGTAGGAAATTTAGCGGAAATTTTCCGCTAAGTGGGATGGGAGCAGGAGAGGAGGATGGGAGGGTACGGAGAAAAGCAGCTGCATACCCTCCCCTTCGTATCCTTCCCTTCTCCTCCTCAAGAACTGCGCTCGAATTCGGCATTACAAAGAACTGTAAACGTCTAATTTTTTTAACGTTTTTATTAGTGATGGATCGAATCTGCCGAACTTCAGATTCGGCAAAGTTCGGCAAATGCCGAACTTTTGAAAAAAAGTGCGGCAAAGATTCGGCAAAAATTCGGCAAATGTCTGCGCACGCGCGAGAACGCGACGGGGCCATAAATTGCAAATGGACGCCGTGCAGTCGTGCGGTTACCATCGTGCAGTGTAGTACAACTAGCGGTTACGCCGATGCGTGGTGTAGGCAACACGGTAACTGTGCGTTTGTGAGCGAGTGTGGTTGTCTTCAATATTTTCTGCCTCAAGAATAGAAGATCGAACAGTAATTTACGCAGTCCACTGCGCAAGTGACAAATGATGCGGTGCATTCTGGATATATACAGTGGATAACGTGATTTTCATGTGGACCTCCAGTGATGAAACGAGGTTGTGGAAACATTGGCCGACAATTACTTTAAAGCACTCCTCGCAGTCATAACAATTCTGTTTTCGGCTCAGAAGTAGTGTGTACGAAAACAAAATAATATTGCTTTTTTCAATTAGTGTTATTTCGCGATTTTCATGTATCTGCATAATATTAAACAGAACTGAAATGCTCGACGTCTCACATCCGACATTCCTAACTCTCCCCATCTTCTAAACGTCCGTGTATGTCCTAACACCAGAAACCCGCATTTTAAAGGTTAAAAACGAGAGGTTGCGAGCATGGGACGCGCATTTTTATGCAAAGCTGACGCTAAGTTACTCAAATCGAAAAACATATGCATATTTACAGTAATATCAAATACGATAATATTGTTATCTCTTCTGCTGAAGGCTCAGCAACCGTTGCATCGTTTTCGTACACGAAACGGTGATTACCCGAGAAAGCAAGGATGTAGTATTATTGCCTTCATTTTAACAATGTACTATCGTGAGCAATATGAGAGGGAACAGCGGGAGCGCGTGCCAAATAGCCTCGAACCCTACCCGTGGCGATACGCTGCCTCAGCTCTTGGAAAGAAGGTGCAAAGAGCGGTGCGCTTTCACCTGCTGCCAGCACCCCCGCCACTGGCAGCTTACTTTTCACGCGGTATAGTTCATCGCCGACTACTAACGGTGATAACGTCTTCATACCACTGTGTTATCTAGGTCGCCACACTGAACAGAAAAGAATTCACACTTCAGACAGTGTTTTTCTTTTCCTTCCACACTGCTTGTGTATTAATGTTTTGTCTTTCTTTTATATTGGCAGGCGTCAATCAAACTGTTTTCATCTCGTTGCCGTGAGCTTTCTTTTTCAAGTTCGAAAAGCTATCAATGATACGACGTATAAAAGCGCCTCGCAATGTTCATCGTTATCAGGTGCCGCGCGAGAGGAAAGCCAGCATGGCGGGGGTGCCGGCAGCAGACGAAAGCGCACCGCTCTCTCCACCTTCTTTCCAAGAGCTGCCGCAGCGTATCGCCACGGTATAGGGTTCGAGGCTATTTGACACGCGCTCCGCTGTTCCCTCTCATATTGCTCACGATAGTACACAAACATGCAGGCTTGAGATGATGCCTCAAAACCGAAACTCTCGCTTCTACCCAACCTCGTTGTCACGCCACTTCTGCAAGCAGTCACTAAAGTTGCCAGTAAACACACAAAAACGACACCGATACCTTGTAGAATATCACCTTATTTAGTAATAACTGTGTCAATAAGCATTACATGTTGCATTTAAGTTAAGAAAAAAAAATATAAAACCTTTTTTCGCCAGAAAAATCTCAATATCAATGTTAAGTCGGGTAACAATGTATTTTTGCCGAATCTTTAGAAAAGTTCTGGCAAAAATTCGGCTTAGCCGAACCCCGAGATTCGGCACCGAACTTTCGATTCGGCAAAAGTTCGGCCCATCACTAGTTTTTATTAAGAAGTATCGGTGGCCGAGTGGACTAGCGCACACAAGATCGGAGTGCATGGAGAGAAAGCTCGCGCTGCAGAACCCAGTGATCCAGAGTTCAACCCCTAGCTCTGCCCGAAGAACAAACTTCCGATGAAGTGAGTTCGGGGAGCACACTACGCTCGCTCCGGTAGACCGAGTGGGTATATCTCGATAGCAGTGTTCAAGGAGTAAAAATAATAGCAGAAACTAACGCTGCGTAGAATTAGTATTAAAGTAGTGCATTGTACAAAAACAAGCGGCTTATCTAGTTTCCAGCCTTGGCCCCTTCGCGACGGTCAGCGATCGGCCAGAAGGCACCTGCAAAGACTCCACCAGGAATCTGAAGCTGGCAGGAGAGACGCGAAAGGCTTGCTTGAAATGGAACTCGTTCAAACGGGGCAAGGTGTCTTCGAACCACCGTTCGTTCCTCTAAAAACTCCACCGTTCTCGACTGATCCCGGGTAGGCTGTCGGTCATGAGAGCGGCTATGGTGAAGGCATTGACCTGCAGCTGCGGATCAATGTTACTCGAAATTCTTGCCTGTGCGTCGGCATCCCGCTCCAGCTGCCTCTCATCTAAAAAACGTTGGGCTCTAAAAAAAAAAAAAAATAGCCCCCCCCCCTCCCCCACGCGCTTCCACTGTCCAAGATCGCAGATATCGCTCTCCAGCTCGTCCTCCACACACTCCATGACGTTTCGTTCTGGTAAGTTGCGAGTGGCCGAGTGGGCTCTGCAGTGCCTCGCGCACACCAGCTCAGAGCACGCGGAGCGAAAGCTCGCGCTGCAGAACCGCGGGATCCTGGGTTCAAACCCTACCCCTGCCCGTTTCGATCTGGGCGAGCATCGTACCGGCGTGCGGTCATGTACCACTACTGCGTGGTGCACGTTAAAGACCCCAGGCTAGCGGTTGTACTGCACTGGCTAAATTTATCATGTACACCTGGGAGACAAGTCGCCCATACACATACACACACCCCAATTATTTTTTTTCTTTTCGTTTTGGCGAATGAAAAGTGATGTCTAGATTTTGGATTTGCCTGGCTTGTAATGGCTGATCATAGTCATCAAATTGGATTTAAATTTGGATTGAAGCTCGTGACTTAGCGCAACGATGTGTGGTAATGTTTTTAATAAGACGACAAAGTTATTTATGAAATTATGCGTATGCACTTCAATATTTGGAGTGACAATTACTTTACCCATCGTCATTGCCATAATTTTGGAGTGACACTAATAGCATCCTCGATCATCCGCACCGGTGCGCACCGGGGCACCGAGGTGCGCCCATTCCTCTTCGATCAAGTGCACCGGTGCGCACCGGACGTCCTCGATCAATGAAGCGCACCCTCCCGGTGCGGCTTTTCGTTGCCCCAAGGCGCACCAAGAAAATCGACGGTGCGCCGGGTGCAGTGGTGCAGTCCCATCAGGCATTGCGGCCAGGAGCGGGAATCGAGAAGATGGCGGGAGTAGCAGACGCGCTATGGTGCCTGGAACGCGTCTCCGACTGGTGTGTTTACCGCGCCCAAAAAAGTGGTCCCTCGATTTCCGCCTGATGACGTCATAGAAGTGTCATGTTGTCGCCGGTCGCGATCCTGGCGGCGTCCCAACAGTTGTGGTATAAATGGCAGGCGCCTGTTCTGCTGCAGGTCGCTCTCCACTGCGACAGTCCACGGAAGCTACAGCAGCCGGAAGTTGGGACGCCTGGGAAGCGGTGACGACAGCGACGCTCGCGTTCGCTCGTGCTTTTCGCCAGCATTTCTACGACCACCCGCCAGGATCGCGACAGTCAACAGCATGACACTCCGGCTTATGTGACGTCATTTGTTGCCACTTCGGGACCACTTTTGATGTACGGGCGGGATAGGACGCTAAACACACCAGTCGGAGACGCGATCCAGGCACCATTAGCGGCGAGATGTTTTGGTGGCGCCCTCCTATGGTTCCCCTTTGTGACGTCATTACCTTGCGAACAACAAGTTCGATGGTGTTGGTAAATAGCATGGTGGAAGCTTGAAATCATTGCGCTCTCAAAGGAACACTGCCAACACCGTCAAAATTAAAGTTCTTTCATTCCTCTTATTTCCGTTGACGATAAATCCCTTTCTGACGTCATAGTCAGCGTTCGGCCAATCGTGGAAGGCCGACCAAAGCGACGCTTTCGGTCGCGCACGTCGCCAATAGACGCGCGGACTCACGCGACCTGCTCACTCCGCGCGTCCCTATGGGAGCGCGCGAGCCAAGAAATATCACGTGAACGGCTTGGAGGGACCGAGTGTTCTGCTTGGCGCCGCCCTAGCTCAACACCTAAAGCGCGGCGGCCGCTATGGAAGGCAATAGAGCGTGTTGAAATAACGTTGGTTTCGGATGATTTCTGTCGCATTTAATAGGCATGCGCTAATGCTAGCACATATAGTGTGTATAGAATAGGGTAAAATGAGTCACTATATCATAGTTTGATCGAGCAGAATAGTTAGTATTGTGAGCTAAGCATGTACAGGATGGTGCATCCAGTCCGCCTGCTGGAGCCCACTCCTGTGATCGGAATAAAATATCGAGTTAGATGCTCCGCAGGTGGGCCGTGACGCTCTTGGTGAATGTTCGAAGTGAGACACTGTCGATTGGTGGTGAACTGTTGACTGGCGGCGGGGGGACTTCCGAAGTTGCATTGCACGGGGTGCGAAGGAGTTCTTGTGACGAAGCGCGCGGGTTAAAAGGGGCTGCAGTCAATCAGCGCGAGTACGCCGCAGGGAGGAGGAAAAAGGAAGCGAGGAGTGAAGCGGGTCCCTGCCGACTGAACGGAGGTGGTGCTGTGCTCGATAGGATGGTGTTCGGGGGCCAAGTTGGCGCCATAATAAGGTAGGAAGCGCGACTTTGCACCGACTCGAGGGAGGCAATAAGTTGCCTGGTTGCCGAATCCCACACCGAGCAGCAAAACTCCAGGATGGGCAACACTAGGGTGCCTACATGCTTCCGCCGCTCCGCTGCGGAAACATGTAGGCACCCTAGGCAACACCAGTGCTGTGAACAGCAATCTGGGCACATCGCGACTGGCTCTTCTTGTGGACCGAATGACGAAGCCAAGGAGTCACCTTTCCTCTGACACGACGTTTTGGACGTAGCGATGGAAATCGAAATGCTGGTCGAGGATGACACCTAGGAGGTGGATATGCGTTGTTTTGGGGATCTCCACTCTGTTCAGGAAACGTGTTAGAGGGATCGAAGGTTGGCGTGAGGCAGTGATGTGCATGGTAGCGCATTTGGTTTAAGTTTAGGGAAAGTTTGTTATCTCTTGACCAAAGAAGAATGCGATCTAGATCAGCTTGTAGCTCTTCACCGAACGTACAATCGCAATAACGACGAGAAAAGTCCTTCAAATACAGCCAAATATCGTCAAAACGTCGCCGGTCGGGGAGCGGACACACATAGATACACACGCGAAAGCGTCTGCTAGTGTGTTGAGCGACGGCGCCAGTAAACGCGGTGGCGGTTCAGCGAACTATACTTCGTTTCACCTTATGTTGTACCGCAGCGAAGGCTAGAAGCGCGAGCTCATAGCGTTGTCAGCTGCTCTTAAGTCACGAGAGCTCGTGCCGCCGAGGTGTGCCCCAGAGCAAGGAGCTTGCGCTTGTAGCCTTTCCTGAGGTGGGATCGGTGGCCGAGTGGGCTAAAGCGCACACCCAGCTCGACGCGCGTGTAGCGAAAGCTCGCGCTGCAGAACTCAGGGATCCTGGGTTCGAGCCCCACCCTGCCCGTCTCAATCTGGATGAGCATCGTACCGGCGTGCGGTCGTGTATCACTACTGCGTGGTGCACGTTAAAGACTCCCAGGCTAGCGGTTGTACCGGCACTGGCTAAATTGCTCATCTACAGCGAGTGACTCGTCGCAACTTTAAATGGCTGACCAACTACACGCTGTATAAATATCCCCACAACCCAATATTTTAGCCTTTCCTGCGCGAGAAAATACTAAATAAGCAAAAGTAAGTGCGGCGCGTCGCGCTGCCTCGGGTGACCTGGTCGCCCCTATATAAAGCCGGTCGTGCGCAGACTATTGAGATGGCGATCTTGCAAAAACGAACATGCCTCGCAGCTGCACTAGATGAATTCCTCAGCTCTTTTGACGGCGAGACGACGAGCTTCTTACCATCGCCGCGATTACTGGCGATTGCTGCGGTGGCAAGGAGCGCCTGAAAGGTACGAACTTCGTGGAAAGCGTCGCGAGGCGTTTCGATGACAGCGAGGTACGGCTATTATCTGGTGTTTCTCTTTCTTGAACCAACAATGATGGCCAACATATACATGTGGAATTGTCACCCGCTTCGTGACCCCATCGACAATCACGTCCACGATGTTTATTTGTGTGGGACCGTCAAATCCGCGAGTAAAAAAACAGAAGAAATTGACAGCAGACGGGCACCATGCGCTGACCTACGCAAGAAAAACGAACAAAACGCGAAGTGACGCAAGGTGGAGCTCGCCGCGGTGCACCGGCGCGGCGCACTTTGTCCTCGATGTTGCACCGACTTCGCGCTGCACGACCGAGGAGCGCTGTGCACTGTGCTGGTTTCAGGGCGATTCCGGTGCGAGTTGATCGAAGATGCTATAAAGGGGCACTGACACCCCAAAGGTCGTATTTTTTTTATTGTCTAAACGACGCAAGTTGTAGTCATAAACACGCAAAAAAAACCGCATCACGAAAAAAATTCTCCGCGCGCGCGCGCGCGCTTTTTATTTTTGGCGTTTAAATCTCCCGCCGCTACCTCCTTGCTTCTTTTGATCGATGACGTCAGAAATCAGGAAATTTAGAAGCTTTGTAGGCGGCATTTTTATAACATTTAATAACGGCAATCGTAAAACATGTTTTTTAACGCAATTGCGAACGCACTATGGCCCCTCTTTTTGAAATACCGAAAATCAGAGTTCGGTGAGATGTCCCTTCTTGTGCTTCGACGGCACTCGTGCCCACGCGTGCCCACTCGCAGCGTGGAGCGGGTTCGTTTCAGCCGGCACTCCACGAGTGGTTGCACTTTCCGAGTTCGTTTCAGCGCTGGCACCCCACGCGTGCATGCACTCGCTGCACCGAGAAAATCGGGGAGTGCGCCAAAATGCAATCCCGTCATGCCTCGCTCCGGCGAGGAGCGGGAGCAGACGACGAGGGTTCGTCTGCTACGATGTGTCGCGGAACCGAAAGGGAAAAAAGTAGATTATCTGATAGAAATCGCATCCCGCGGGCAACGGAATCAAATGCGAGCTTGAATTGCGAGCGTCTGCTATTTCATGAAGGAAGCAATTGACAAACTGTGCTTTATTTGCAGGTTTTAAGTCGCTCTGTTGCCGTACAGACGCCGAAATATACCAGTGTGTAACGAAATTCTCAGAACAAACACATCAGCGGCCCCCGAGATATGTTTATCACCATCCGTGTGCGGGTGAAAAATATAACAATTGTCGACAAAACTCCCCCAGCAGAAACCTGTGACTGCCCAATAAGCATCAGAGAAAGCTAAACAGAGTGACTTTACCCGAGGCTTGGGCAACATCATCATGTTTAACATTTACCTACGTCAGCTAACTTGCCCCGTCGTATTTTGTTCCGAGAAAACTATCGTTCTTGACGCCCTCACCAACGCTAATATCTGATCCACCTGTAATGACGATCAAAATCGAAAGTCCCACGAAACGTTTTGCTTGATATTCGAACAGATTAGTTTTAAGCCGTACCCTTTCAGTGGTTCACGCATAATGCCATGCTTAAACGGATCAAGTTTTGCTCGGACAGCATCATCAGTTTTCTTCAGTGTAAGCGGGTGCAAAGAGATCGCAACCACCTTCTTTGTAGACAGCTGGTTGCGGAAATTTACGCCGTCTGTAACTATCTCTACGACAGTCGAGTTGCTTGAAGTCCTCGCAAATATAAACTACAAGTTGCAGCGACCAACGTTTGCAGATAAACGTTGGTAGCGAGTCTAGCGACTGCACTCTCGCATTCCCGCCCATCACTCCGAACAAAAAGGCGCTAGTTTCGGTTTGAGGTTGGTACCTTTTCTACAACATAGATGGCGGCAGCATCAGTCTTCTGCACTCGGTGCATTCGGCGTGTTCGTTTGAGTCCAGTTCTCCGTGCAACACTCTGCGAGTGCGATGCATTCTGGGAGAGAACTCGAACGGTGCCAGTGCGTGTGAAACAAACTCGCTATTAGATTTGTGTCCTCCTCAGAAAACTCGGCGGCGCTCGAGCAGATGGGCGAGTCGGCGAAGAAACCGGTTTTTCCCGCGCCGGCTCCCTTCTATCCCGCCAGCTCGCCTCCTCCTCGCATCGGGTCAGCGGAGGTCCGAGAAAAAGTCGAGTCGGAGGAGACCGCAAAATTTGACTGACTGCACTGGCGGGGATCGCGCGGAACTTCAAATTCGGCATTTGGAAATTGTTTTTTTAATTCACAAATACTGAATTCCCAAGTTCCGAATTTTGAGGGTAATGTCCCGGCACCGTTTTCAATCGTTTCGGATAATAAAAAAAAATGATTTTGATGTGTCAGTGCCCCTGTAGCACCAACACACTTGGAGTGTGTTTCGACGGGTTGAAGTGCACTAAACTAGCCCGTCTGACGGGTATAAACCAGACTTGTGCCTATCTCAAATACTCTACTCAAGAAACTGTATCTTAAATACTTTTTGGAGTATCTTGGTATCTTGCAAATACCTTTGATCGAGAGTATTTGATACTCTATTTTAATTACAATTCCGAATATCTCGTGCTCATTATCTTAAATACATTTTTGACATTCCGCCATTTTCCGAGTTTTTCGGTATGAAGTCGCGTGGGCGTGGCACGAGCAAACGTGAACATTCTTTCGAGCAACTAAATCCTGTTGCTAGCTCCGATTAGCTGCGGTGACTTTGACTGAGCTTCGTGAAAACATCGCTTTTTTGTGGATGTGACTCATTTCAGCCCAAAGTTCGTACAATGAAGGTTCTCCCCTAGCTTTCCCAAAGGCGCCTTTTGTTTCTATAAAGTTTCCCCCAAAAAAATCCTCAAACAAAAGGTGTGGTTTTACGGAAGTAAAGATGCCACCCTGAGGCGCAACGCCGACCGGGAAACGACATACGACAACAATGCAGACTGGAGTGTCAAGAAAATAACAAATAGAAGAAAATGAGAAGTGGACACACAAAAAAGTAGACATTTTTGTTTTGTTTTTTGTATATTTGACCCTACTAAAGCAAAACGTTGAGGTTTTTTTTTTTTTTTTTGCGTTGTCAGTCTGGCACTTATTGCTCTCGCGAACACAGTCTGTAAGCGAACATTGATAAGCAGAGAACAGTACAGGAAACGAACTACGAGCTGGATGACTTCTCAAAACGCCAACAAAGTGTCCCCCAACGTTGAGTGCCTTTCTGAAGGCAACCTACTTGAAGAAGGTGGGACCACTGCCGTGGCTATTACGTGGTTCTCTTTGTTATCCATTCACTCATATCCGCGTCCCAAGTTCGTTTATAGTAAACTCCCCATATAGGGAACATGGATTGTAGTTAAACGATGCGACTAAGGTGCGCCGCAGGAAAGTGATATTCAGCGATGTCACTATTGGCGAAGCACCCTGACCCGTTTGTCACCCCAAAACCTAGGTGTTTACCCAACACAAGGCCTGTGCACATGCCCACAGGCCTTGTGGGCATGTTTGTGTCATCTTTTTAATAGAGCGCGGGGCACAGTGTAATGAAAAAATACCAACAATTAGTGAAGTGACGGTAAAGGTAACTGCAAAGAAAAAAGTGTATATTTTAAACAGTTTAATTGGGACAAGCATGTCACAAAACAATTTTTCCACCAAAAACAAAATTTTTTACAGCAATATTTATTGCGCGAGACTGATTTTAGTTTGAGGCTATTTCGTCCGTTTTGACTCGCGCGCCACAAAGTTGGTATTATACGTCACGCAGTGGCTGCTATATGTCACGGAGTGACGTATACCAGCCACTCTGCGGGCGTCGAAAGAGCGGGAGTTTCAAATGCGGAGAGGTTCTGACTCCGACTAAATTACGTCCTGTGGCGTAAATATTGCTAGAAAAAATTTGTTTTTTCGCGGAAGATTTGTTTCGTGACATGCTTGTCCCAATTAGGTGGTTTAAAAAACACTTTTTTTTCGTTGCAGTTACCCTTTAAGTGAGGGCAACTCCGGTCCATACTTTTGATTTTGGGAATATGACTGTTTTCAGGGGCAATCTTTTTTTTCCTTTTTATTGTGCGTAGTTTCAAAGATATCGACGCCTCAAGGTTTCATTTGGGGCGCGGCCAACAAAACCGAAAATAGCCGCTGGAGGCCCCGGCAACTCTGGAAATCAGCCGCTATGTGAACGTGACGTCAAGATCGTTCTTGTTCAAGGAGTACGCAGGCCGAGCGGCACTACCTCTATTGCGCTAGCCGTCTAAAGATAGGAGGTAAGCTGATTTTGTTTTAATTCTGTATACGTGGTAGTTATCCAGCATATGTAGCAAGGGTTAGTGCGTATACCCAAAAGCTAGCGACTGGAAAACCCGTGAACTCGTACGGTGCCGTACTCGGCGGCTGCCGCCGTGAGTGCGCTATGCCGTACTCGTCGCTTGTTTACCCAAAAGCTAGCGACTGGAAAACGAGTGAACTCGTTCGGTGCCATCCTCGGCGGCTGTCGCCGTGTGTGCGGTTTTCCGTACTTGTCGCTAGGCCTAAATTGTCATCGGGGTTCCGTGGATGGAGCGGCGTTGCTCTACGCCGCGCTGCCTGTGTCGTACAGTACTGTGGACCCTCTCGCTTCCCAGACACGAAGCTTTGAGGCTCTCCAGCGTGGGTCGCGGCGCGGGTCGCGGCGCCAGGACAGACGTGTGCTGGGCTGTACACGTCTGTTTTTTCGTTCTTTTTTCCTCGGGCGCGTAAAAGCCGAAGTCTAAAGTCCACTCGTCGAACAGCGTTCACCCACACCTCCTCCAATTTAAGGTCCGTTGGAAACTTGTGAAAAAGCACCTCCGTGTTGCGCAGCGGGTTGTTTGAGCAGCCCACCGCGCTACAAGTTGCACTGGGCATCTTTCGAGGAACAGCTGGACTGCCTTGGGTGCACCGAGTTGCTCGCTAAAACGAGTCTTGGAGTCCTCATAAGCAAATAAACAGAAGGCTATACCGAAGCTACACTGGCTACAGATAAAAGCAACGGCTAAACACGCCAATCACAAGCCGAAGTAGCGGTGGTAGCGGCTCAAAGAAGCGCACTCTGCACAACGCTTGGACCGGAGGAAGAAAAGAGAACGATACTGACGTCACGGCCCAATGTTGCTTTAACCATCGGCAACCCGCTGGCCGCCCGCTAAGGAGCAGCGGCACGCGGTGGGTCGCATTTTTACTATCGGCATTAGTTGAGAATCCAGCGTCCCACAGACGTAATATTTTGGCTGGGGTCGTATTTTGTGTCACTACAGCGATACCAGTAATTTATTTCATTTTGAGTTTTGGCCGGAGTTGCCCTTTAAGTGCCGGATCTCTCCCGAAAGCAGTCATCAGAGGATGCGAGCTTGACCCACTTGGGCTTTTGTGCTGAGCTGGGCACCGTGCATGCTGCACTGTTCATGCAGGCCGGAGTGGTAACAAAAGAGCCCCTCCTCCCCCTCACCGGAGAACACAAACTCCAGCCGAACGCTGACGGCATTTTCGCTTAAGTCAGCCCAGCGCTGAGCCATTGTATTTGTTGTCCCCATGCATCTAGTTCTAAAGTTAACCACTTGGGGCGCCACGGTCGGATCTCCTCCCCAATAGCTAAGGCGACCTCTTTGTTGTCCCAGAAACGTTTTGTAACATCTTATCAGTGATATTTCCTCGCGCGTTACCCAGCGATCGCGCGACCAAATGAAATAAATAAAAAAAAAAAAGAAGAGCGCGTGGCCACATGGTTACCGCGCTTGGCTCTTGCGCGGAGGCTCTAGCGCGGGAGGCTCCGGGTTCGATACCAGGGAGCGGACCTTTACTTATTCTTTCAGCTTGACATTCTCGTAAGTTCCAAAACCTTGTCGTCTGATCAAGTTACGAATGTTCAACGCGCCGAACTTTCTACGCCGAATGTTTAAGAAACACACGCGGGTACAAAAGGTGCTCCGCGTGGCGGTCCGGAGTCAGTTTCGCCCTAGCGGTCGATCCCGCTGTTTCGCAGACATCGACGCCTGCGACACTAGCCTTTGTCTATTTCGTTTCGGGCACAAGTTCGCCCCATTAAACTTTTAGTTTATTCAGTTACTCGCCGCCTCATCATTTACCATTCGTGACAATATTTTGCTCTTTATAGTCGAACTGCATAAAATATCCCTACAATACTTTTTTTTCCGTTTTGTGTTGTTGCGTGCTAATAAACCATTCTGGTAACCCAGATTTGCGCAGCTGTATAATTGTCGTTGCCACTGACGTCGATACAAATTATGCAAAGCGGATGTATCTTCAAAAGTAATTTAATTACATTTCTAAGTTTTTGTACTCTACTCAATATACTTTACAGTGGAAGTAACTTTAGTATTATTAAATACTTTATGAAGCAGGTATTTAGTAACTTAACTTAAATACTTTTATCGAGTATTTTGTCCAACACTGGTATAAACTTTGCTGCTTTTCGTTTTCTATTAATCTAATTTTTAATTTAATTTTGATAATGTCCTAGTCCTTTCCACTTTTGTAATTAAGATGTTTATCCAACTAGCCCAACAGTTAGTTTTAATGCAAAACAGTTTGTACTATTGGCTAATCGCTCGGATCACTTTCGGAGACGAGCAAAGTTTTCTGTGCCGTTGCTTATCGCCATCTCTTGTAGCTCAGTCCGTTGCCCGCCAAATCGACTACATTTGGTACTGCCTTTAGGCCTGCGCAGTAGTTCGTACACATGCACTGGGATAAAACAGAGTGGCTAGAGCTGAATAGGAATACTAAGCCAAACCCGGTGAATGAGCTAAGCAGGAGTTGGCCTACATAGGCATGCACCTTGAGTCAGTTGAGAGAATTGACGCTATACTAAATATTTTCATGTATGTTTGTGGTACTTTCAGCTTCCAGCAGAGGAGACTCAATGAATGAAGGTATGAACACCCATACGCAATAATAAATTTAAATGAGAGCTACTATACTGGTGCACTTAGCACACTCGACATTGGCCCCAGAGGCCCATTTTTTTTCATATGGTCTGGCTGCTTTTTCAGTCTGTTTAATGGAAGAATAATGTTGTGTTGCAGATGTCGACGATGCAGGCACCAGTCGTACAGCTATTGCAACTGACAACAGACTTCAAAATAGTGTGTTGTCCACAGCTACATTCAAAGGCTCTCTTGGTCAGGCTTACTTCTGTGACAAACTAACTCTTAGTTATGTACGAGTCAGCAAGAGCATATACATTTAGCAACCGACTGTGGTGTTGCAGGAGACGATGCAGGCACCAGTCGTACAGCTGTTCCACATGACGGCAGACTACAGAACGGTATGTATTCCACAGGTACACAAAAATACTTCTTAGCTTATGATTAATTCAACGCAGGACTAATTTTCAACTTTGTATGCAGTTCAGCAGGGTGTACAGACAGCAACCGACAGTTGTGAGTTTGCATGCATTATAGATGCAATGTGCCTAACATCACAAAAGGCCATTGGGATGGTTGTCTATGCCTTGTTTGCTCTTAGTCCTCGTGAAGTCGACTCATTTTTGGCACATTAATACTTTAGCCTCATAACTTTGTGAGAAAGGAAAAGAACAATAGTGCTGTGCCCTTACGTTTTTTTTTTCTTTTTTTGTTGGCTGTGGATGTTAATTACCCTTCAACCTTGTTGTCCGGTATAAATCCTGTTTTCCTAAGCTATAGCACCTTCTTGGATCACATATCTCATAAAGTTAAACTAGTTTCTGATAAGTCTGTCGTGATGATATGTTTGGGCAAGCTATGTGTTACTCAAGTTATTGGGCAACAAATTCTCTGCAGAAGCTGCCGACGCACTCCTTCTGCTCTCCTGGGATATTAGGAGAAAATTTTGCACCAAGAATGTGTACAGTCAGCAACTGACAGTGTTGAGTTTGCACACATTATCAGTGGTGGAACTGACAAGTGGTGATTTGGAGCAGCTCTTGTAGCAGGGAAAAACGGGTTTTGAAGCAGAATTCTCACTTTTGGAGCAAACAATCTTGAGCTTTCATGTCAGAAAGTTTTATACAATCTCTTCGAAAGTTAGCCCATAGAAAAGACTGCAGCTGTTGGAGCGTTGGGAGGCTAAAGTGTTATGCCTACAGAAGACCTGGCCTGTACAGATATTTATTTATTTATTGAACAATCATACGCCGGCAATTTCGCAGATGTCTCAATTAACCTATTAGGAGTACCGATGGCGTCTTTGGTCTGTGTTTGACGTAAAAAAGATGTTTTTGGCTACTTTGTAGAGGGTTTGTATCACGGTGACGTAATTGCCGCGAGTTCAACATCAAACGGACACTTTTGTGTTGAATGTGTCTCACACTGCCCTCGCTCGTATTCAACCTGCTGCTGTTCATAGAGCAGCTAAGCGGAGCACATAGCTACTCTAACCAATCACGAGTAGCGCTAGCTATTGATTGCAGATCGATGTGAGCACCGTTCAGCACAAAAACCGATAACTCTTCGTTAGGCATGTGCAAATAATGGATTTTGGGTTCGAAGCAAATTCAAAGTGAATAGTGATAGTTGTTTTGGCTGAATATTTTTGAATTGAATATTGGAGAGTTTTTGCACCTTTCTCCACGCCTTTTACTACTGTTACACCATGCTTAAACAAAAATTCAGCTGGACTCACGAAAGTTGTTCCTAATTGCCCACTCCTAAGTTGTTAAATTTAATCTAGCTACATTATAGACTGTAGCCCAAGAACGTCCAGTACGTACAATGGGATGGCATGTAAATGACAGATTTGACATAAAATTAAACCTATAAGGGAGCCCAGCCATACCTTATTGAGGGGATTTATAAATCTTCTGCCTATTTGAAAATATTTTTTTTTAAATTCTGAATTGAAAAAAAAACACACGTTTTTAGAACATTGCTGCCTAACATATACCCTTGCATAATAGCCACAGTTAAATTTTGAAGATTTTACTGCAATCAATCAATCACTTTATATTATATATATAGATTAGTCGCGGCGTGCACCATTTTAGTTTGAAGGTGTGCTTTTCGCCTAAGCGCGCGGCTGCGCTGCAGCGAAGCGAGTCGCGAGATCGTTGTGTCCGCTCCGCGGGCATTGCATCTCAGCAGTTCACCTGGGCATGAAGAGAGGCGCACTCAAGGGGGCTAACCCGCCGCGATCAAAATTTCATTTGGAAGCGAATATCAAATAATGTATCATTTGAAACTTCTATTAGAAAAATAGAATATTTGCGCAGCCCTACTCTTCGTACATAGTACTTAGGCATCAAGAAAAAAAAACTGTACTTTCTTCATTTTCAGTGGCATCGCCAACAATGTCACGTGCCAGACACTTTCAGCTTCGTTTTCGAGGACATCTCCCTTTCGGCGCAGACATGGCGCAAATTGTGCAGATACAGCCTTTGGAGCAGCATGTAGCAGGTTATTGTTCTGGCGCAGTTTGGCGCAACTAGCGCAGCAGTTCTACCACTGCATTATAGATGCAATGTGGCCATCATCACAGAAGGGCATTGTGAAGCTTGTTTATGCCTTATTTGCTTTGTCCTTGTGTAGTCGACTCATCTCTGGCACAATAATATACTTCAGTCCCCTAATTTTGTGAGAAAGAAAGAAAACAATAGTGCTCTGCCCTCTCGTTTTCTTTTTTTGCTGTGGATGTTAATTACACTGTACAACATGGTTGTCTGGTATGAACCGTTTTCATAAGCTATATCACTTTCTTGGACCACCTCTCGTAAAATTCAGCTAGTTTCAGATGAGCCTGTCGTGATGATACTTTTGGGACGAGCTATATGTTACTCACATTTTATTGGGCAACAAATGCTTTCCGCAGAAGCTGCTGACACACACCTGCCCTCCTTGGATAGTCTGGAGAAACATTTGCTGCAGGCACAACTACAGGCAGCCTAGTAGCAGGCCGACTATTGGAAAGGCCAGTACGAGAAAGAAGGTGCAAGGCCTTGGTCTCAATACACTCGAAGACTCCCAGGACTGCCAGTATTACACTGGTCTGCCATCAAGTGGGGTGTTCTGTAATCTGTTTGGCCACCTGGAAAAGGTCCCGTCAAAATCTAAAAGGGCCTTGCACCTTGCCAGATGCTTGCTGAGGAAGTTTTTATGTTGCTCTTGTGCCTCAGGACAGGAATGCCAGGTAAGGAAGTCGCCCACAATTTCAATATTATCTATTTCACAATTCAGAAAATCTTTTTTTAGGTGGATTTTATTTTTGCAGAAAGCACTGAAGGACATGACGAGGTTTCCAACACTTGCAGAGGTGGCTGAACAGCAGCCTAAATGTTTCAGAATTTTACAGACACACGAATTGTCATTGGTAAAGCTTTGTTTCGAAAGCCCGGGGAAGGTCAGGGAGTGACAGGGAGATTGTCCTCCACAGCGGTCTGTTTTCCTTGCTTGAACCCAGGGATGCTATCATGATGGACAAGGGTTTTAAAGTTTTTGACCTTCTGCCTCCCTGTGTCAGAGCATATCTATGCCTCCTTTCAATAAGCCTAACAAGGGCCAAATTTGAGCAAGGAAGATGTCAACAGCACCTGAAAAACAGCCAGTGCACGGGTGCACATAGAGCGTGTCATTCAGAGAATCCAGGAGTTTCATATCCTGGACAGTGGGTACCCCGTGAACATGACAGACATAGGGGACGCACTTTCGCAAACATGTGCATTTCTCTGCAATTTTAAGCATCCACTCATTGCGGAAGGTGATGGCGAGCATAGCTACTAAGAAGGCATAGAACTTTGTGATTTGCCTGTCTTTGATTTTTATGCTCACTCCCCTCAGCACGCATATTATGCTCGTCGCCTCATGAAGTAAGGGCGTTTAACACAAGGTCTGTGTGCTGTGCGAAGTAGTTCTTATAAATTTCTCAAAACTTTTCTTTTTGTTTTTGTGGCCGAGACGAATATGTTTAGGTACGACAACACATTCCGTATTTTCTGGTGTATAAGTCACGGTTTTTTTCAAACATTTTTCTTTGTGAGTCTTATACAACGACTTATATATATGCTTTTTGTTTTTACATCGCGGTGCAACGCTTTTTTTTATGTGCCGTGCGCCATCTTTTGAACACCGCACCTACGTAGCCATAGGTGGTCTTGCCCTTCGCCAGGAGGCACTGCTGTCGTCGCACTATTCTACACTTTCCATAACTGACATAGAAAGCGAGAAATTTTACAATTTCCCAGAAACGGCTCAATGCGGGTAAGACAGTGAGAATAAAGCTTTTACAGCATGTGATCGATGTTGCCTAATTCAGTCATGGTTCCATATTTATTTGCTTCAGTCCAGTAATACTGAAAAGTAAGTGGGCTGCTATATACACGCACTGCAGGAAATTTTCTCGCGCCTTTCTTAGTTTTCATTTGGTGAGCAGTTTTCATCTGCCATGCTTCAGCAGTGTTGCTACGTGTAAAAGGAAGGATTGCGTCTAGCCGATCTTTTAGCGGTACCAAAAGAAGTGTGTCAAGATTTATCATCTGCCTGTGCATCGATGCTTGCGTCTCTGTGACTTGGCCTAGCCTAGGCCTAGTGGTTCAAAGCTTGGTTTACGAGTGTCTGGCGGGAGGCACTCACTTGATCGAATGACGTTTTAGCGAACGCCGACGTTTCACCGAATGACAGTTTAGCAAATAGTCGGCCGCCGCCGCATTTAGGGTGGGCCAAATGGGTTCACATTTTTGTAATGAGCCACTGCAGACTGTTGCCGTGAAGCAGCATAAGCGCAGCGTTGGGGGTTGAGGGGGAGGGGAGGGGGCTTAACACGTGCCCCCGTTATTTGCTAAAACATCAATTTGCTCAAATATCGCTGTTCGCTGAAACGTCATTCGCTCGTGATATGAACCCCGTGTCTGGCACGTTAAACTTCTGTTCGCTCGGCACGTTCAAATTTAGTGAAACACTGGTATGCCACACAACTGGCATTCAATGAAAATCATTGTGTGCTTTGAATTTAATTCAAGCCTAAAATGCTCCATTTGCCCATGCCAAGATGCAAGAAATTAGTCAGCCTCAAAGGAATGCCATGTGTCCGCTGTAGATGAGAAAATTTGCCACTCCAGTACTGCTAGTCTGGGGTCTTTAGTGTTTAACACACAGTGGCGATTGCATGTAGTACGTGTCAGGTGCAATGCTCATGATCAAACCATGGGTTCATCCAGGTAAGCTTTCCCTCGTTGTGATCTAAGCGCTGCGACACGCTAGAGTAAGTTTCAGCTCAAGAAGGTAGGGTGAGGGAAAGGAAGGCTGGAGAGAAAAGGGGGAACATCCTCCTCTCTCCAGCATTTGGTCTGCTTCCTCTTCCCCAGCCTTTTTTTTCCCTTGCCCTAGATCTTTGAGTTGCAATGGACTATAGAACACTTGGCCACCTCTGCAGGTGTGGGTAGGTAGTTGAAGAAACATTGGCAGTCTACTTGCACAGCCTTTTATGTAAACACGACACACAGAGGTACACCTATAAAATAAAATATTGACTTTAATTTCAGACGAAAGCACCAAAGCTGCATTAATTTAGAGAAACATTCTGCGCATGGTTTTGAACGTTTAAAACAACCCAAGTGACTCAACGTGTTGACACAACAGCCCTCTGTGCTCAGCTTCTGCTTTCAGATTAACCTTTACAGTTTAACTCGGAAAAATGTGCGCCTGCTGTGTAAATGTGTATTGTATGTACAGTTAAACCTGGATGTAACGAACTTGTGTACAACGAAATCTTCTATTTAACAAACTTTTTCAATTCCCCGACGCTATCTTCATAGAAGCGCTTGTATTTGTGAACTCCATGTAACGAAGCGCTCGCGATGGATAACCTTGATTTACCTAACTCGCTCCGCCGCAATCTCTATTTTTTTTTATCACCGAGTTACCTGAAATGCAGATATATTCTTGTCCAATTGCCACCAAAGGCGAGCAGCCGACCAAAAGACGTCAGTAATGGCAGCGAGCGGGCACGGCAGAGGCACGCCGCTGCGCTTTCCGGGTGCCGCCAGACCCCAGCCTCTCGTGTAGCTGGGGGTCAGCAGCCTTTTGACGTCGCTACACAAAAGCCATCACGAATAAAAGCCAGACTTTACTTGCCACAGTTTTGCGACGCGACACTACTTCAGGGACACGAGGAGCAGCTGACAGCGTCCGATTTAACCGTTGTTTCACAAGCACACATCGCCAGAGACATGTCCGCTAAAATGTCTCGCCGTCCCACAGAAACTCCCTCGAAGAAACTGCGACTCACGAGACGTAGCAAATGCTGAGCAAAGACGAACACAAAACAAACAGCTACAAGCAAAACCAGCTGTCCTGAAAGTTGACGCCGACGCCGACAGTCGTGTTGCCCGCCACTGTCGCAGTTTGACACCAAGCGACGGTACGATCGATCTAGGAAATCTAGGGATCTTTTGAATATTTTTTTCCGGGGACAAGTGAAGTCAGCCAGTGAGTCAGCACACAAGCACAGCACAACATCGTTCCGTCAACGTGCTGCCTGAAGCATGAGCTCCGCTACTAAGAAACGGAAAGTTCTGTCTCTTTAAAGGCCGACCTACAAAACCATTTTCCGCGGGAGATGTGGTTTCCTCCTTGCCACCCAGAAAGGAGGAAACCCCTTCTCCTTTCCACGGAGACTAGCTTCCGGACCCGCCCTTTTCAGGGGAGGAGGAGCAAGGAGTGCGAGAGGGGAGGGAGCGAAGGTCGTTGGGGAGCACTTTCCTACCCTGCGGAAAATGGTTTCGTAAGTGCCGCTATCCTGGATGCGGTGTCTGAAGATAAAAAAAAAGGATGTCGCAGCCCGTTTTGGCATCCCAGCGAGCTCCTTGTCAACAATTTTGGGCTCAAAAGACGTAATCCGGAATGCAATGAAAGCCGGCACAAGCTCCAAGAAGAAAAAGCTGACGTCGTCAACCTACGCAGACGTGGACAAAGCGCTATTCACGTAGTTCCTAGGCATTTTAGGCCACGATGATTTCATGGCAAGTAACGGCTGGTTACAAGGATTTAAAAGTCGACACGGAGTCGTCGGGAAAGTTATCAGCGGAGAATCTGCATCCGCGAACCGAGATGGTGCTTCTTCCTGGGTGAATAACGGGCTACCGAAGATCTTGGATCGTTACGAAGCAGCTGATCTGTACAATGCCGACGAGACGGCCCTCTTTTTCCAGATGCTTCCGAGCCGCACGCTCACGTTAAAGGGGCGATGCAACAATTTTTGTACTTTGTACAAATACCGCTTAGAACAGATCCCTGACGTTAATGACATATGAAACACGCGTTCGTTTTTCACCCCACGCAATAGAAGTCCCAGAAAAAAATTAAAGAAATACGAGCAGCGTTCACCCCTCAACTCGCAGCCAGAACAAGCGGCCACGTGATCTGGAGCCGATGATATGCCGCCAATGTTGATCATAGCCGCGCGCTGGGGTTGGCAAAGCACACGACATGCGCTGAGTTCCAGACATTGTTATGGCTCGGCAACTGTCGTCGTTGCAGCGATTGGACACGGGCCGCTTCCCGAATGCTTCTCGAGCTAGGAATTATCACGAGCCTAAATCGAGTGCTCACGCAATGCTCGGGTCCAATCTATGAATCACATTCAAATATCGTCATTAGGGTGTACTTAAATCCCCACGTTACGTCATCAAATTTTTCAAAGGAGAGATTGAATGAAAATGATCGCTTTTGTCCTTAAAATTACACCGTAACAAAGGAGTTTCTTGGCCAGTGGTGTTGCGTGCGAGTATCCTTGGGTCCCACTAGTGCCAGTAAGCTCGTGTGAAGTGAAAAACATTCTAATTGAATATCGTTGCACCGCCCCTTTAAAAGGAGACCGCTGTCATGGAGGCAAACAAAGCAAACTCCGGGTAACAGTTTTGCTTTGCACGAACAGTGACAGATCTGACAAGCGCGTGCCGCTCGTTATTGGAAGGAGTTCCCGGCCCAAGTGCTTTAAAGGGGTGCTTCGGCCGTTTTGGAGCTACCTGAACAAATTGCATTTTCTGACTACCAGGGCTTCAGTCGTCACGGTATGCTAATTATTTTCTCCAAATTCAAAATAGCAATTGAGAGAACCGTAAATGAAGTTGATGCCGAGACAAGCATTCAAATTTTCGCGCGCTCTTCAATGGGTGTGACGTCACATATGGTACAGACTTTCAGGTCGTGCATGTAGTCTTAAACAAAGTATGTCAAGTGTTTTTTGCGTGCTTCTCAGTGAATCAGTTACCAAACATTCTTTTCCCACCATCAAACGTCTTGTAATCAGTTGGGAACATGGCTCACTGCCCCCTTTGTACCATTTCTGTCGTCACACTTCAATGTTGCCAGTAGGGGCTCCCAGTATGAGAAACACGATGAAAACGAAATTCGAAAATTCAATAACTCGCAATTTTTTTTTCTTTTCACACAATACTTGGGTAATTCGTAGAGCCGTGTCTATCGGTGTGTTGAGCCAATTTTGAAGCAAATCAAAGACCATGAAAAAATCACCGGAGTACCCCTTTAAAGGAACGAAAAGAATGCCTGTAAAGTATTTGGCAAACTCAAAGCGTCGATGACGCGGGACATTTTCCGTGAGTGGCTAAACGAGTTCAACAAAGCAATGAGGAAGCAGGGCCGCCGGGTGTGTTATTTTTAGACAACTGTTCAGCACACCATGCGGAAGGCCTCGTGTTGTCGAACATTGAGTTGCAGTATTTTCCGGCCAACTGCACGTCATTGATTCAGCCCCTTGACAAAGGTATCATCAACAGCGTAAAGTGCGCCTACCGACGTCGGCTGATTGCGCAACTGCTCCTGAACATACGCCTCCACCGGGAGACTAGGATTGACATTTTCTGAGCAATTGAGGTGCTTGCAGCGTCTTGGCGAGAGATAAAAACGCAGACCATCGTTAATTGCTTTAGGAAGGCCCAGATAGTCAAGGACATGCGTGTCACGACCGATGACGGTGAAGAGGAGCCGTCAAGCCTCCCCGATCTCGCTGAAGATTGGAGTGTGCTGTGCACGAACGGAGTGGTTCCTGACGGTGTCCAACCGAGTGACTTCTTATAAGCGGACAACTGTGCCGTGTCTACCGAGGAAGTATCGGACCAAGCCGTGGTCGAGAGCATGCGAGACGTCGACGACGATGGCGAATCATCTGAAACTACTGAACCGCCTGTGGTACCCACCGCGAGGGAGGTCTTGGATGCCATCGATGGAATTACGCCGGATCGCCCGCTCCCAGGACGACGAAAGCGCTCTAAACGCTTTGGTGTCCTTTGAGCAGTGCGTGCTGCCTTCGCTCGTGCGAAAGACGCAAGGCAAGCTTACAGACTTCTTTTTCACTAAATAAATGACGTAATGAGTTTTCCCCTTTGTGCATTTTTAATTTTCGCTTTCTTTTCACATGTTCTTTACGAGTTTTTCCGCGAAAACTGCATGTAACGAAATCCTCCATATAACGAATTATTCCAAACTTTTATCTATTTCGTTATATCAAGGTTTAACTGTATTTCCAAAGGTGTTCGGGAGAGAAAAAGGACAATATTGGGGGCACTTGGTCTGATGTATAAAATATGACAAATCATTCAATTGTTGCATTGTTGCATCACGAAAAAGCATCTTTTTCTATAAAAAAAACTAAACTTAAAGGTTTGTTTACACACTTGCATTAAACTATTCGACCGACTTGGACACGAGCGGTTTTTAAGCCATTCGTGAAGACTTAAGACCGGCTGTGCTGCTGCAGAGACGGTCGCAAGCTGTTACGAAAGGCTTAAAAACTGGTTTTTAGCCTCTCCGGTCCTATGAATATGCAAGTGTGTGAACAGGCCTTAGTCTTATTTAGATTAACTTCTCAAAAGATTTGCCACACACCAGTTTACTGTATGTGACACAAGGTTCTGAAGAAGCACACAGTCATCAAGCATACAATTATTACTCGAAAAAAATGTGATGTTGGCAGTGAATAACAGCACTTTTCAGTTTACTATACATGTTTCAATGACGTTAATAAAAATCGAAAAAAATTTGCTTCCAAACTGGAGCTCTACACCACTTCTGACAGAAAAAAAGGGGCTTGGGAAAAGCTATTTAAAATGCGCACAACATGACGATGGTCAGTTAGATAGCTGTCAAACCATTTCAGAAGCACTAGAGAGAATCTGTTGTGTGAACGTTTCAGCAAGAGTAAGCTATGGTTCACTTCACTGAATGCCGATAGTTCAAAATAACAAAATTGCTTCTGGCACAAGAAGCTAACTGTGCACAGCCTTTAGGTACTCCGGGTAGGGGAGGTACCTGGAATGCCCTGAGTGGAGGTTGTTAAACTGCTTGACTCGTGTAGTCAGTAGCTCTGGTACTACTGCCCGTGTGTAAAAGTAGAGAAGCCCTGGCAGCAGGTACTTTTCCCAGAACTTCACATCAAAATAAATCCTTTCAGAAGAAATGCTTTTTGCAAGGGAGTCTGCATTAGTGAAGATCACAAAATCGCACCAGCTGTGCCCTGTCACACCAAGCTGTCCTTGTACTTGATAATAGTATGCATAGTCTTTCTTCAATGTGACAACATTGCCTACCATGCCTGAACAGAACTTGTCGTCCACACAGGCTTCCTCGGGCATCATGTTCTCTTTGGATTGAGGGCGTTTGACCTCGAGCAGGCCCTGCTCTCCCCCTCCATGGACGATGCCATCAGGTGTTGCTGCCAGAAACGGGTATCCACTGTGCATACAAAGTCCAGTGGAGGTGACCCGTGGTGTCATAGTCGTAGTACCTGCGTAGCAAAACATACTTCTCTATGGCATGAGGCTCCATGCGCCTCCCATATTCCCGAGGGTCACTGGCAGGCAGACCTCTACTGGGCTTGGGACACAAAACCTCTCTAACAATGTACTCTGGTGTGGTGTCGAACAAGTAAACCAGATGGCGCCACATCCCCGCTCTCCTGTATGCGTTGGAAGAGCCCCAAAAGCAGGGGGCGACTTGAGGCAAAGATGGATGGGGGTGCGTAGAAGACAGATGCACGAGGCTTACGTGAAATAAAGTTAATCAGTTTGGTTCGTTGCCTGGTTGTCTCCCTCGGCATTAAGAAAAGACACTACAAGTCTGCCGACGAGGATGGGATGCCGGGGAAGACCGCAAGAAGATTCAGCTCGATGGAACGTTTAGAGAAGACGCCAAAAGAGAGCAAGACCGCAAGACCACGCCGTTCGAGAGCTGAACAAAGAAGCTGCTCGAAAACCAAGTAAGCAGTGGCCACGGATCTTCGCGTCCCGAGCATTCCTCCGTTTGATCCGCATGCTGATCCAACTTCTGTCTCTCAGCGCTGGATGCCATGGTATGCAAGATTCGAGAATTATCTCATTGCCTCCCACGTCACGGACGACAAAAGAAAAGCGTGCACTGTTGCTGCACCTTGCGGGAGAAGTCATTCACAACGTTTTCATCACCCTCCTGAACACGGGCACTCTTTACGAGACCACGATCGAGAAACTGAAAGCTCACTTCGCGCCAAAGAAGAACGCAGTTTTCGAGAGACATGTGTTTCGGACAGTGAAGCAAGAGCCATCAGAAAGGATCGACCAGTTTCATGTGCGTCTGCGGCAACTAGACCTAACGTGCGAGTTTGCTGATGTGGACGGAGAAGTCGTGTCACATATTATAGAAGGCACCGCGTCGACCAAACTGAGAAGGAACGCGCTCCGTGAACCAGACATGAAGCTGGGGCGGCTATTGCTCGAAGGGCGCAGCCTCGAGAACGCCGAGAAACAAGCTGCCGACATAGAGAGAAAAGTGTCGCTGCCGGTGGACAAGGTATCACCAAAGAAGAAACCGTGGCCCCGGAAAACACAGAAAAAAGTCCCCCAGACGACGACATGCACGTGTTGCGGGAGAGGGTGGCCACACTGGAGGCAAGGAGAAGTGTCCAGCTTGGGGATCAACTTGCCACAATTGCAACAAGAGAAACCACTTCGCCAAGATGTGCAGAACGTGCAAACAAGAGCAAGTCAGAACGGTTCAAGAACTGGAACCAACTCGGAGCGAAGATGCTTCTGAAGAACTGTACTATGTGCAGCAGAAACACTCCAAGATCCCCAGTGTGACAGTAGAAATAGGAGTCGAGATCGAAGTCTACGTGGACTCGGGAGCTGGAGTTGACGTAATGGGAGAAAACAACTTGGAGGGGCAAGCTTAAAGCACCTTTGGAAAAGACCGACATTCGCCTAGTGCCCTATGGAATGAAGCAACCTCTTCCAGTGGTTGGGGTGTTCAAAGCCAAAGTGAAAGCTCGAAAGAACACCACCCACGCGAGTGTATGTCATCAAGGGGCATCACGCATCCCTCCTGAGCTACCAGACAGCAACAAGTTTGGGTCTCATTCACGTGCTGAATAGCATTGAAGAAAAGTCCCAAGTTGATGCTGTCAAGGAGTTCCCCAGTCTCTTCGCTGGATTAGGAAAACTAAAGAATTTTCAGGTCAAGCTCCAGATAAAGGAAGATGCCAAAGCAGTCGCTCGCCCACACAGAAGAATTCCATTCAAGATGAGAAAAGGAGCTGAAGACGAGCTTAAGAGACTAGAGGAACTAGACATCATTGAGCCAGTCAAAGGTCCGACCCCTTGAGTTTCCCCTATTGTGGTAGTATCGAAGCAGAACAACCCCCAAGCAGTGACGATGTGTGTGGAACAGGGTTGGGCAGTATCGTGATACAAATGTATCGCGATAGTATTTCAGAAATACATTTCATATCTGTATTTCTGTATTGCGATACATTTTTTTCACCAGTATCTGTATTCCTGTATCGAAATACATTTTGAAAGTTTTTTTGTATCGTGATACAATCAGGATGGAATGTATTTCGTTACATTTCTAAACCCCCCCCCCCCCCCCAAAAAAAAATACAAATCCAAACGCTTTTTTTTTTTTCTTTGCTTTTGAGGGCATTAGGGTCACAAAGATGCTGGGGCATTGTTACTATGCTGACCAAGGTTTCTTCCGATTCTCCAAACTACTTTTCTATGCGTCCTCTTTTCTCTCCTGATAAGTGTTGCGTAGTCGAGGAACCGAACCAGGTGGCGTGCCAAAAGTGGAGTCAGAGTATCTTTTGCCGGAGGTCCTTAGGTGGGGATTTCTTGAGCCATTGTTTGCTAGCATCCAATGCCCGCTGCTAACCGTCTCTCTTGCCTTAGCGGACACAGTACACCCAGCCGGCAAAGCTGAGTCACGGTCCATTGCAGCACGAGCCTGGCGGTGGTTGACTTGAAATAGTAGGATGACTCACGCTGTGAAGTTCAACACCCAGACGAAAATCAGCCCACTTCCAGCTGGATTATGGAGCTGGTCCCAGCTGGAAATGAGGTAGTCCAGGTGGATTCCAGCTGGGTCCAGTTGGAATCCAGCTGGACTGCCTCATTTCCAGCTGGGACCAGTTCCATAACCCAGCTGGAAGTGGACTAATTTTCACCTGGGCACTTATTCGAATCCGTCTGTGGCTGTGCCCGTAATATTGCACGGCTCAAGGGTACGTCATCAGCCGACGTGAACGTGACCCTCTGCTCTGGTGATCCGGCATCCAGGAAGACGTGGCCTCGCTGTGCCGACCCAGATTGTATACCTGCGACTCTTCTCGAACGCGCTGTTTCTCGGAGAGCTCACACCTGTGCCGGCAATATCAGGTCGCAATCCACGCGGTCACTGTTTGGATGATGCTAGGCGAAACTTGAGGACTGCAATTCATACGTCGGTGGTGGAGGGTCAGCAGGAAGGACCTTCACAACAGGGATGCCACCGTATCGTTTTTCAACCACAACAGAAGATAAGACATGTGTTGCAGGATGCTTCAGGTGGTCCACTATTCTCAAAAGTACCAAATGACTCTGCCTGCACGATCTTCAACGAGGTAATTTACAACGAAAGTATGTATATTCCTTTCATACAGCAGCATGGTAAAGTTTCATGTTCAAGGCCAGACCTGCAGATAAAGAATACTAGCGTAGCAGCTTGGGCGAGTTGGTTGCTCATATTAACACACACTACAGTGCACAATTGCAAACGTACACTCAGTCCTTACACACAAAAAGAAAGCAAAATTCAAACGAACAAGTGCAAGAGGTAAAAGAAGACAAAGTATATAAAAACGAGTCGTCAGTCAGTGCAGTTCGTTTGAATTTTTCTTTCTTTTTGTGTGTAAGGAGTGAGTGTATGTTTGCAATTGTGCTGTAGTGTGTGTTAATACCAGCTAATTCCACCGTGACTTCATGTGATCAATGTTGACAGGGGCGTCCTTATTGTACAGGGGCGTGGTGACGTTTCGATGGGATTTAGGGTGACATAGAATTGATTCAGAGGTCGAAGTCTTTCCGCATCCCTCGTCAAACAGACAGGATGTCAAGGAAGGGACCGCAATCAGTCCTTGATGGAACGTTTTTTTGTTTTTTTTGGAGCCCATTGAAGACTTTTTGTCGTCCTAAACCATTACCTTCAAGGCAAAGTGCCAAGCCTACAAGAAAGTAACTTTGGGATCAAAAACTTCCACTTCAAACTTCATCTCAGTTGGCGTCTCAAACAAATTCGAAAAATGTATTGCAGTATCAGTATTTCTGTATTTGTATTTCTGCCCTCCCTAAAATGTATTCCAATATTTGTATTTCCAAAGACTTTTTGCCTCTATTTAAAATGTATTTCCGATACGTATCGCGATACATTTTACAGATATATTTTAGTATCAGTATTTGAGCTGCTATTTTAATGTATCCCAGTATTTGTATTTCCAAATACATTTTTGAGTATTCCTGCCCAACCCTGGCGTGGACATGAGAGAGCCCAACGTTGCTATACAGTCAAACCCACTTATAACGATCCCACATATAACGACCTATCGGTTATAACGACCAGCTTTCGGAAAATATACGAGTTCAAGGCCCTACCCATTAAAATTGGTCCAGATAAAACGACCGTTTTTCAAAGCATCATACTGTTACAACGAACACAAAGTCTGCTTTTGAAAGAAAAAAAATATCTCGCGCGCGAAAAGAAAAAAAAAATATAAAAAAACTACTAGGGAAGAAAAAAAAAAATCTCGCGCGCGAAAAGGAGAAAAAAAAGTAAAAGAGCTACATTTTGGGCGCGACGCTCCGGGAGACGCTCAAGGTCATTTCCACGGCCGCGCAGCAGGGGAGGAAACAAAACTACAAAAGTAAAAACGCTCTCCCGGGTCGCGTAGTCTGCGGATTGTGCGTGCGCGGGAAGGAGAAGAAAAGGCAAAGGAGGAAGTCAACCACGCTGTGCTGTGTTCGTTCGTTATATGTTTGCAAACTCTGTATTCAACTCAAGAAAAACTCAACGCTCGGTGTAAGGTGGCTAGCCCCATCACCACCGTCACCGTTTGTTTACTTTCGCCATTTTGGTATCCATATCACGCACATCCTCTCGCGTTAAAGTGAACCGTCTACGGACTCGTGTCTGTCGGTTTAAAGTGGAAAAAAAAAAGAAGAAACACTATGAGGCTTTATTTAAACGAAAGGGCGTCACGCTGGCGGAAAAAGATAACAACGGTGCAGCACTTCGTAGCCTCGCAACCCCAGCAACCCGACGAGCTCGCAAAGTGTTTGAAAGACGACCCAACCAGAGGCGACGGCCGCGGACTCGTACATGCGCAGGAAGCGCGGCACTTAAAGCGCTTTAGACCTAAGCAAGTATTAATTACCTCTGTGGACAGCAAAGAACCATCGTCCGACTAGTGCACGGCATTTATTTTTGTGTTGGCGTGCGTTTCATAAAATCTGTTCTATGAGGTATGTGGTCAATCTTCATTGTTTTACTTGTGTGGTAGAATCGGTAGTAATTTACTTTTCAATTTTCTGAAAGCTAAATCTGCCTGTGCGTTAGAATCTTGCAAACATTCACTTTAAATAAAGAGCTGGCAGAGTGAAACTACATATACCAGCTTCATCATCCTTATTTATAATGTTTTAAAGGTAAGTCCAGATATAACGAACTACTGATAAAACGACCACTTTTTGCAGAACTATCGCGTTCTCGTTATAGTGGGCTTGATCAGAACAAGAGAGGCATGTCATGCCTACAGTCGAAGATGTCCTTGAATGGAGCCAAGTACTTCCACGAAACTTGACCTAAATGAGGGCCACCATCAGTTGGAGCTCGATGAACCATCAAGCGCAGATAACCACGTTCTCAACACACAAAGATACTCGGAAGATACAAGAGATTTCCTTCGCAGCAAACTCTGCTGCAGAAATCTTTCAAGAGTCGTCCCACAAGTTATTCCTGATGAAGAGGGCATAATACAACATTAGTGATGACATTTTGGTGTCAAGGCGAACGGTAGAAGAACACGACAACAGACTCTCGCCTGGTTCTAAAGGCCCTCCAGAGCTGCTGGACTGACCCTTGAATGGAAAGAAGTGTGTGATCGGTGCAAGCACTCTCAGGTTCTTTGGACACGTGTTCTCAGCATCGGCAGCATCACTGTAGACCCAGTTAAGGTAGAAGCAGTCACTTGGATAACCTCGCCGAACAATCCATCTGAGGTCCTGAAGCTCTATTAGGCATGGTTAACTACAGCAGCAGGTTCATCCCAAGATTAGCGCAATGCACGAATCCTCTTCGAGTGCTGACTCATGCCAAGAACGTCTTCAAATGGACCAAAGAGCACCGAGAGGCTCTAGGCAAGATCAGATGGAAATGGCTGCCAGCCACTCGCTCGACTACTACGACGTACACCAAAGAGACACATCTCATCACAGATGCCGGTCCAAGTAGACTGGGTGCCATGCTTACTCAAGAATCAAGAAACGTGAAGCCCAGCATCCTGGCCTACAATAGCCGAGCACTCACGCCAACAGAAAACGATATCCCCAGATCGACAAAGAGATGTTGGCAATAGTATCAGCAGTGGAACAGTTCAGGGTGTACCTAGTAAGAGGAGTTTTCACAATCAAAACAGACCACAAGCCCCTAGTCTCTATCCTCCAGAATCCAAGTGTGAAGCTGTCAGCCAGGTTGGAATGGCTGAATCTGAGACTGCAGCAGAACAGCTACAAGGTAGAACACATCCCTGGAAAGGACAACCCCACGGAATACTTGTCAAGACACGTCCAAGACTATGACTTGGAGTCCAAAGAAAGTAGAGCCACCCGAAAATATGTTTGCTACGTGTGCACCACGGCTGTGCCAAAAGCGATGACGATGGAGGAGGTGGAGAAGGTCTATGATGGAGACCCACTCATGCTAAAACTGAAGAGCCCCATCCCATAACAGGATAAGAGGGCATCGGACAAGATGTGGGGAGAAGAGACATTAAGGCCTTCGTTCACATCCGTCAACAGCTCACTGTCACTGACAACGATGTCATCCTGAGAGGCACGAGGCTAATACTCCCAGAGGCTCTACATCTGAAAGCGATAGAAATCGCTCACAGAGGACACCAGGGTGTCGTGAAGACGAAGCAGCTCATTCGAGAGAAAACTAGTTCCCTGGGTTGGATAAGAAAGTAGAATCTGTGGTGAAGAGCTGCCGAGCCTGTCAGAGCAGTGTCGAAAGAGAAGCCACCACCACTCAAAATGACAGATCTTCCCGCTGGTCTTGGGAGGTGTTGGCAGCAGACTTTGCAGGTCCCTTTCAAGGAGGAAAGTATCTCCTGGTTGTAGTGGATGAATACTCACGGTTTCCTCTGGTGACGACGCTGCCCTCTCTGAACACTGAAGGAGTAACGTCAAAAACGCAAGAAATGTTTTTCTGTTCACGGCCTGCCGCTGAGCATCAAGACTGACAACGGACCGCCCTTCTTCAGTCAAGATTTTGCAAAGTTCATGGCTGAAAACGGAATCAAACACCATAGTGTGACACAGCTGCGGCCACAGGCCAACGGAGAAGCGGTAAGATTCATTAAAAACATCAAGAAGACTGTCAAGGCACCAACATTAGAGGGGAAAAGGGGGAAACTGAACTGCAACAGTACCTCCTAAACAACAGGGCGACACCACAAGGGACAACAGGTCTCTCTCCAGCAGAACTACTCTACGGGAGGAAAATTGAAATGAAGCTCCCTGAAGTCACCACCACAAGGAATGATGGCCAAGTGAGAGAAAGGGATCAGCTCAAGAAAGCACAGATGAAACTTTATGCCGACAAGAAACGCCACGCTGTGCCTCATAACCTTCAAAAGGGAGATTACGTGCTACTGAAACGGCCTGTGACTCTAACACACGAGTCCCAATATGACCCAGATCCTTATGCGGTAACACGTGTAGAAGGGACAGCTATACAGTAGAATCTCGATGATACGATCACAGGTTCATCCAAATTTCGGGATGATACGAATTTTTCAAAATCCCTTGCCAAAGTCCCTTAAGACTAATGTATTACGTTAAGGTATAGTCCGAATACTTCATCGGGCTGCGGTGGATCATACGAACAATGATCGACAACGTTTACACATCTTTTAGGGCGGCATCACTCGGCTCTGACAACTGTAGCCGACGTTTTTGCATTATTTTCTTGCCGTTCTTTCTACATACGTGCCGCAATCATAATAACCGCGGCTGCGCTTCCAAAACTCGAAAACATACCCACGTCCACCATTGCTGCACTATCTGTGTGGTCACGTGATTTGAATTCGGATTGCTGGAGTAACTCGCATTCACCTACTCCAGGGTAGCTGCTTTATTTTCATTGTCACGTGATAAACGGGTTTTAGCAACTCTCAGTCACTCAAGTGAACATGAGAAACGACATTCGAAATCGGCGTTCATGACGTGAATGTCAACGAGCAAGCATCCTTTGTTTGCATGCTCATGTGCACGTCTGTAGAACTCCGTGCGATTTTCATCAACAAACTTTCGGGAGGATATCCCTCATCCTGCCTCATCTGTCCAGCGTGAGTTGCGACTTGATTTAACATGTCTTGCAAAAGAAAATCGCTGTCCTTCAAAGAGAAGCTGGAATTTCTGAAGAAAGTGGACGAGGACCCTAAAAGTAAACTCAAGGATTTGGCGAAGGAGTTTTGGAACGTTTTTACACGTTCCAAAACTCTCTCCTGGGCGATATTAAAAGAAGAAGACTCAGAAGAAAATTACTGACTTCTTTGGCCGGAAGTGCGACCAATAAACAGCAAGTAGCCCCCGCTTTGCTTTCATGTACTTACCGTAATTACCGGATTCTAACGCGCACATTTTTTCAAGAAAAATACAGCTAGAAATGGCATGCGCGTTACAATCGGATACTGAAACCGAAACAAAAACCGAAATCACGCTACGGGCAGTCTCACTGTCATCGCTATTACAAGATGGCGGCGTAGCCTCTGCGCCCTCTGCGCAACACATGTGGTCTCGTGGTCGCAATCTCATCTTGAATTTCGCAACTTGAGGAGCTGCTCTAGCGATTTGCTTTGTTGTCAGTTGTCAGCGTCGCCGAGACAGACAACTCGTACTTGCAGAGCTGAAATGGCCGCCGCACCAGCTAAGGCGCGGCGTTTTCATTACGAGGCCGGCCTTAAGAGGAAAGTTTGTTTATTTGCCGAGACGAACGTCAACAGAGCCGCTTCGCGCACTTTCGGTGTTAATTTTTAACCTTAGTTCTTTGATTGCCATTGTATCTCGCATTTGTTTGTATTTTTCTACACCCCTCCCCCTCATGTAATACGTTCGAACGAACGTCTTTGAGGTGAATAAAACTTGAACTTGAACTTGAAATTTGTGTTCGTGACTGGCGAAAGCAAAGAGAAAATATCTTCGCAAGCAAGTCGACCCGGAAAGTATTCAACGGGCCACGGACAGGGCGGTTTCCCGGCGTCGAAGATGCCCTGGCCGACTACGTGAAGAAGCTGAGAGCCGACCAGATGCTGGTGACAACTGAGATAGTGAAAGTCAAAGCTCTCGAGCAAGCTCACCACCAAGGTATAGTACCCAGAAGCACCTTCAAGGCCAGCGGAAACTGGATAACAAAGTTCATGAAAAGGAAAGGATTTTCTCTTCGGAGGCGGACTGGAATCTGCCAGAAGCTGCCTGAAGCTTACGAAGAGAAGCTTGTAGCCTTCCAACGGTTCTTAATATCAGTGCGCCAGAAGCATGGGTATCTGCTGGAACAAATCGGAAATGCAGCCCAGACTCCGATGTACTTCGACGTGCCCACCAACACGACAGTGCAGGTGAAGGGAGCTAAACAAGTTCGCGTGCTGGCCTCTGGACACGAGAAGACGTGGGTGACGGCAACGCTCTGTTGCACTGCGGACGGTCACAAGTTGCCTCAATATTTGATCTTTAAGTGGAAGACGCTTTCGAAAGACATGACATTTCCTCGAAACGTCATTGTGCGAGCCAACGAAAAAGGGTGGATGGACACCAATCTGGTCATCGATTGGATAAACTGTGTGTGGCGGAAAAGGCCCGGCGCCGACCTGGGAGTGCGTGCGATGCTTGTGCTCGACGCATTCAAGTGCCACCTCAACCAGCGCGTGAAAGATAAACTTGCCGCGTGCAACACGGACCTTGTCGTCAACCCAGGCGGCATGACCTCCCAGCTTCAGCCACTGGATGTGTGCCTCAACAAACCCGTGAAGGACCGGTTGCAAGTACTCTAGTGGCTGATTAACGGCCCTCACAAGTTCACGCCCGCCAAAAGACTGAAGCGCGCGTCTCTAGAAGAGATGGCTGGATGTCTTTCCGAGGCGGGGAGCACAATCCCATCTGCTATGGTCGAGTGCTCGTTCAAGAAGTGCGGAACTTCGAACGCGATGGACGGCACTGAGGACGACATGCTGTGGCACGTAAAGAGCGACAAAGAGCTGCCCGAGAGTGAGGACGAGCGATATGCGTACAAGCACAGTGCTTACATGTAAATAAACTTCGCTTGTTTTTTGTGCACAAACACCGATTTTTCTTGCGCATGAAAACCGGGTGCGCGTTAGAATCGTGGGCACGTTAGAATCCTCACTTTTGAATATGAAAACGAGGAGCACGTTAGAATCGAGGGCGCGTTAGAATCGGGTAATTACGGTATGCGACTTGTTTTTCGTTTCATACGAATTTCGGATTATACGAATATTTTCCGCGATCCCGCGAAATTCGTATCATCGAAATTCTACTGTAACTGCGACAAGAGGTGGCAAGAGAACGATTCAAAACTTGTCGTTTTTCAAGAAGATTGAGAAGACGTGTGAAGTCGCAACTGACAATGACTGACAATCCAATTAGAGACTCTACACCCACAGATCAAGACAATCGACACGCAGGCACGGATGCTCCCGGCGATTCTATTGGCCCGCTTGAAGCAACCCCCAAGCACCGCGAAGGCAGCTGCCAGTCCGATCGAACAGGAGTGCGGTGCCACCCCAGTTGAAGGACTATGCAGTGGAATTAAAAGCAGGAGAGGAAATGTGGTGTCAAACAAGTAAACCAGATGGCGCCACATCCCCGCTCTCCGGTGTGCGTTGGAAGAGACCCAAAGGCAGGGGGTGACACGAGGCAGAGATGGATAGCGGTGCGTAGAAGACAGATGCACGAGGCTTACGTTATGTGAAATAAAGTTAATCAGTTTGGTTCGTTACCTGGTTGTCTCCCTCGGCATTAAGAAAAGGACACTACATCTGGCTTCCGACAACACGCAGCTTTCTTGAAGTTAGAGGCTGTGATCAGCTTGCCCACCCTTTCTCTGAACCAGGCGTCGTTGGCCACTTGGCCGATGGTGTTGGCTCGAATGCCTTCCCTATCTTTGGTGCTCAATGGCCTCATGAACTTGAAGTGGCGGTAGTAACTGGCTTGAGATTCTAGGCTCCAGAGGTCTTCCCCATCAGGAATGAGTGGCTGGAAGTTCTCCTTCTTTGCAGGCCTTGCATAGCAGAGCCACTTCAGCCTGCTGTAAACTGCCTCCAACTGTAGAGCCAACTCGCTGATGGCATCACTGTGTGCTGGCGTGTAGGATGCCAAGTTTCGTTTCTTTGGAGACCCTTTCTGTTTCTTCGCGACCACTTTCCAAAATCCGATTTCCTCTATTGGCATGGGAGCTGGCCGCTTGTGTCCTATGCAACAAAAACAAGAAGGAGAGTCGGTGGCCCATGTGAATACTTGTTTGGCAGATAAAAGGCGAGTGGAGATGGGCAGGTGGAAAACAAGTGTGCAATTTTTAATTTGAAAACTGACCGCATAATACGGGCTCCAGAGGTGTTGGGTGGCATTGTATCCAAAACCAATAAAGTAGAATTATTTCTCTACTGTTCTTACCTTTATATGGCACCACCATCTCGCATCGGACGTCTGTGCATGATAAGATCTTCAGCTCGGCAGCTGCGTACATCAGTCCTGCCACATGCTGGAATGTCTCGCTGAGTCTGTAAGAAGAGTATGAGACCAAAATATGTTACTAACAGAGTCACTGGTAAACACGGTTATGTTAATTTACACATCAAACTCTGAAGCGGTAGCTTGGCAATATCTGTCAATTCTCCCATCTGACACACATGCCAGCTTTTTCTGTTAATTTATGCTTGTGGCTCTAGACAGAGGCGGTGGGGGGGGAGCATGTTGGGCTTGTGGTTGTAGGCAGAAAAAGCGTGCACATCTACGGGATTTTAGAAAAAAACTGCCACATATGTGCTCGTGCATAGGACAAAGCCCAACTCTGTTGCTTGTTTTTATGCTTACATAGCTCGTGCTTTCCTTCCTGTACTACACGAAGCATCCACGCAGCAACTGTCTAATGTTCGGCATGATGAGCAAACACTACAGGCATGAGCTTATTGCGGCGGGGAAGTAACACGACACTGACAGAACAAGATGCAGAGCGTCTATTTTGGACACAATCAGCTTCCAGCAGGTGCTTATATAACGTGATGTATTGCCAGAGAGCGACCGCGATCTGGTAACTTCCCGCTTCGTGATCTCACGTGCGAACAGACAATTTCGGTTTGCGTACTCTCAACTTACGCCCCCAATCAGGAACATGATAATACTCGCGAAAGAACACCGAGGCGCGCAGAGCCTCGGCGTTGTCTTGCAACACAAGCTTGGCAAAGGAAGCGAACCTGCGTGGGTCGCGCTCTCGTGTCACCGGGGCCTCTTCGTTTGTGACACTTTTGGGACACTCGTGACGACTCTCGCGGTCTCCCTGGATAGACGGAGCCAGTTAAGCAGCCAAAAAGTGCATCGTCAAGGCGCTTGTCGTTTAGTTTGGTCGGTGATAGCGCAAAGGTGACCGAGACTTTTGGCGCCGTTTCATTGGCTCCATAGTATTGTGGTCGAACTGAAAGCCGCCAATCGGGGCTTTGGATCCGAAGCACATGACCGTTGTAGGGCACTTCTCCCTTATATCATAGCAGGTAATCATGCCTCTGCTGTTTAGCGTGCATGCGTCTCTTTCCCGAAAAAAGTGACGTCTGCCAGTCGCTTCCTTTTTCTTTAAGTTGCTCAGCCAGCAGCTAAAGCACGCTGGCAGAGCGTGAGCTTTAGCTGCTACTAGCGGCAAGCTTTCTCGCGCTGCACGCGCCGAGTGAGCAAAGATAGCGGTGATAGGTTTCAGCGCATTAAGAGGCGCAATGCCGAAGCTTGGAGAGCGCCGAGCGAAGGGCTTAAAAATACCAGAGTAGGCCACGCACCCTCGCCCCTAGGCTCACTTCCAGGCGGCGTAGCCTGTAGCGTGAGCCATGTGCTCTTCTGCTCGCATTTCATTTTCCCCCGATAGTACATATTTGTTCAAAGCATTATTGTGTGCGTAAACAGGGATCTGTGTTTGTTGAATGCAAAGCTGTACATATATGTTCAATGAGCAATAAATATTGTTTCAACAAGAAAATTGTTGAATGACATTTATGAGTGGAATCTGAGTTCGCGCCTTCAATTATCATTGTAGAAATACTGAAATAACCCAAACCAACTTTGTTCAAGGACAACATGGTCGATTAGGAATAATGTTGACTATCCATGAAGTAATAAAAAATTATTCCCAACTTTCCCAATATTTTTTTTGTTGCCTTGGGCTACTGCAAAGCACCATCTATTCACAATTTGAATATAGCGAAAAATGGATCACTCGATTGAATCGTGTCATATCTAATACACAGAAACCCACTCCTGATTTATCACAATACATTGCTGTGCCTGCTAAACGTGCCTCTTGTGTAGACATAGTGCCTTAATATTAGTTGCTCCGTGCTGCTTTCAAGTGTGATTACGACTAACCACACTTATCAGAGCAGCTTTCAAAACAGCTTGTACAAATTTCAATACCCCTGATCGAGCTACATTCGTGCGGTTTATATAAAAGATCGTAGACATAGAGCTCATCCTGAGTCACCGATGAAGTGTCCGCTGGTTTTTAAATTCAAGAGACAACCTACGTCACCGTGACCAAACAGCGTGCACACAATGAAGGAAGTTCGGCCGGTAGTAAAATATTCCGCACCGAGAAACGGCGCTAGTCCCCAGCCAATTCTAAAGGGGAAAACCGCAACGCCATGACACATAAAGCCATTCAAAGTGCACAAAACCTGTCGTCCCCGAGGCCAAGGTATTCTCGGGGAGTGTCCTGTATTCCCCTAGTAAAGCATTTGGCGTGGTAGTAGACGACAATGACGTTCGCAGGTGGCCCACTTCAGCGCTGCTACCATTTACGTGATGTTTTGCAGCTTAGCGAGCCTCGTCCATTCAGAGCCGTATATTGGGAGAGTCTGGCCAGTAAGTGTGGCGATGAAGGCACTGGAGAGGAGAAAAGTGGAGGAGAGGTAGGAGAGCACCAAAGGAGCGAGAGGAAGAAGGGAGCAAAGAGGAGACGACCGCCATTTTGATGTAACACGCTTTTTGTACAGAGCACTGTTAAAGCTACGAGTTGTCTGCTACGGGCAGACTTCTTTTTCGCCTAATAAAGGTTTGCAGTCAGACGTCGAGAAAACTTCATTTGTTAGCTTTATAACCCACCGAGGAATAAGTCTATAATTTTCTTGCCAGAGCCAGCGATATAAAAGGAAATACCGTATTTTCCGGTGTAGAAGTCAGCAGTTTTTTTAAAACATTTTTCTTGGTGCGACCTATACAACAATGCGACTTATATAAGAATTTTTTTTTTTCGAGTTGCGAAGCCATTTTTTTATACTTTACTGCGCCATCTTTTGTAGAGCACCATAACTACGTAGCCATAGGTGGTGTTTCCCCCTCCAGGAGGCACTGCTGTCGCCACAATTTTGACTCGGAATGCTTCCCCGAAGCGGCTGCAGGATATTTTCTCACGTCTTTCTCAGTTTCCGTTTGATGAGCAGTTTTTTTGTGCCATGCTCCAGCCGTGTTGCTACATGTAAAAGGAAGGATTGTGGCTAGCCGATCTCTTAGAGGTACAAAGTAAAGAATGTCAAGGTTTATTTTTCTGCCCGCGCATCGATGCTCGCGTGCGTCTCTGGGACTTGGCCTAGGCTAGGCCTAGTGCTCCAAAGGTTGGTTCGCAGGTGTCTAGCTCCTTCCGTTCGCTCGAATAAAGTCGACTACCCTCTTATTTTACGTCCTTTTGCTGCGAAACACTCGATTGCCCTCGCCAGACTGCACCATACTATGGGCATTTCTCACGAGTCGAAATGTGCGGCCGACGGTACGTTCGATCTAGCAATTGTGCGAAACTCCGATTTCGCGATACCAATGCGCGTAAACTAAAGAACTCATCGAGTGAATCGTGCAAAGAGGCGCGACTTATACAAAGAGATGCGACCTATACAAAGAGGTGCGACCTATACAAAGGTGCGACTTATATACCAACTTTTCCACGAAAACGGCTCAATATACGGATGTGCGACTTGTAGTCCGGAAAATACGGTAACCGAAATTTAGATGCTGATCCCGTCCATTCCACTGGGCGAATAAATGAAAATGGCGGCCCTCCCCGCTCAGCTGGGAGCAGCCAGGAGTTCAAGCGCATGCGCTCACACTTCTCACTCTGCACCGCAGGCTGATTGGCTCACTCGGGAGGAGGCCGTCGTGGCGGCGAGATCATAAACTGGCCAAACTCTCCGAATATACAGCTCTGTGTCCATTATGCTTAGACCTTTGGAGTGATCATACATTGCAAGTAAGACAATGCGATAACAATATCTATGCAAAAAAAGAGCATAGGAGCTCAAACTGAAACCAAAAACATTGCATCCCAATGGTTTGTTGTAGAGAGCCTCAAGTATGAGTGTGTTCAACTGAAACCATGGAGAGTGTTTGCAATTTAATCGCGGCGTTAAAGATGGCGGATTATACTTTTTCATATTTCAAAAATACTTATTCTATCGGAACAAAAATGGTCTCCTAAGAAGTGTTATTTTATTATATGCGTAAAATATTCACGCATCTCCAGGGTTGCTTATAACCGGAGTTATGTTGAAAAATCAACCGTAGCCCCATAGACCCACAGCAAAATTTTGCAATTTAATGGCACCCATAAACACGTACCCCAGCAAAGCAGTTGAACA